>JAXGGA010008387.1:0-57252 GCA_038373865.1 Uloborus plumipes
TTTACTGGTTAAATCTGCGGTGCGACTCATATGTAACATGCGATGTTTCCAAGATTTTAGAAAAAATTTTACAGCTTGAAAAATTTTTTGGACGTGGGAGTCATAGAAGCAGTGCAACATTATTGTGTTGCACCAAAAAACAACTAAAATTTTGAAGCTGAAAAAAATGAGTTGTTGATGATATGTTAAATATTTTACGGAGGGGGGAGGATTCCCGCATGAGTCTTCTAATTTGCGAAAAGTGTTAATGATTTTGAACTTATCACCTCTCTAGCCGTATAGAAGAATGTTAATGGTAAATATACTGCTTCCTTTCCCTCTAAATAATATCAATGAAATTGTTGAAATCTAATGAAAATAGGAGGGGAGGGGGCGCTATTTTCGAAAAGTGGGAGGCAATGGGGGGAAAGGGTGGCCATATTAGGATTCAGGGCATCATTGAACATAAGTATCAGCAAAAATGATAGCAAACAACCGGATTTTTTTTTTTTTTTTTTTTTTTTTTGCCGCTCAACCGCAAAACGTTTGAAATTGACAAAAACTGGAGAGCTGTTTGAGCTTTGAGCACCGTCTTTTTATATAAGTAGGAGGTTGAAATTTTGGCAGTATATTAGGGTGGATAAAGGTAAAAAAATGAGCCACCGCCGTGACCTCTAGGACAATTTTTTTTTTTACCATATGTTTGTGAACCACCCTAATATCCATGCTACTCCCCTTTTGGTATTGGATTTCCTCAATGTCAAAGGATTCGTCGATCTGGTCTGACTCCGTCGAACCAGATGGGAGATTAGAAGCAACAACGACATGTTCATAAGCTTGCTTCACACTAAAAGTAGCAATTAAAATAGGTATTTGTGATAACTTGATTACTGCACTCAAAGGTGTCGGTCATGGTTGTTTGGTTTAAACACGTTGATTTAAATCAAGGTTTAAACCACTTGGTTTTTTTTAATTATTTTTTGTTTTATAAAGTATTTTTTTTTTTTTTTTGAAAGTTGAACACTTTCAATAAAATGTTTAAAAACATTTTACACATATTATTGGAAAAGAAAAAAATATATATTGAAAAACTAATTAATGCTAACTAGCAAAAAAGCTTCAGAGGTGAGTTACATATTAATAATTTCCAAACATTTTGCTATTTTTAATGTAATGCAGGTTTGTTAAATAGTTCATTTTTCTTTTATTTTCTTTTATTTTTAATCAATACCACTTTCTCTGTTCTGATCCACAATTTTTTTTAAAATTCTATGGGGAAAAAGTCCAAGTACTTAGTTGTTTTTATTTTTTTTACAACCTCTACAATTCAATATAGCCCAAAAGTATATGATAACCAAAACTTTATTAATACTTAATTTGCTTGATTACAAAGATTTGTTGAAATAAATCATACATCATTGATGTAATCCATAGTATGTATAAATCTTATGCCCTGGAAAATATTTCGATAACAAGAGAAAAAAAGAAGTAAAGAAGATCAAACACACTTAGAATAGGAATGAATTGGCTCTCATAACAGCACACTTTTTGTCATATCTGCTTTATCAACGATGCAGTCAGATCAAGAACAAAGTATGTATCAAATTTTGAAAGCAGAAAATATCCCTGGAATTGGGTGCTCTTATAACTAAATGTAATTCCAAACTTTTACCTTAAAAAATACTTTTTTCATCACAATATAATAAAAGAAATCCCCTCACAATTTGTGTAAGAAGCAATAAACATTAATTTTTATGACAAAGTTTTCATTATTGTAATGTGTTAAAAGAATATTTAATGATTTGAATTTATACTGTCAAAAAAATAAGGAAAAAAATTTCAGAATTTGTCGTTTTATTCAAGGTTTTAACTATCATCATTTTTTATGAAATAAAGATTTTATTCCTAAACGCATTAAACAAGCAGAGAATATGTTTGCAGTGAAAAATATTGATTTTTTAAAAGTTTATTTTCTCTATTTGTATACATTTTCTCACTGATACAATAAGTAAATTATCACATGATCTGTAATTAAATCGTTAAGCAAAAGATAATGTTGATCTTTTAATTTCAAAGCTATATGATGTACAGCAGACTTGTGTAATTCATTTGTCGATATTGCAAAATGCTTTCTGCGCGAAAGAATAAATTATTTTAATTTTACCTTTATTAATTTATCAAAGAAAGCTATTGTTATGAGGAGATAAATTTGAAAGATTTATTCTTGATTATCTATAATTAATTATGTCTTAACGATTAAAATAACTTATTTCTCTGATTATTAATTTAGGCCAAGGTATATTCAAGTATAATTTATTACTAGTTTAAGTTTTTCAAACAATTCCCTATAGAAAGCTTTACTTATGACAAAATGAAATAGTTTTTACTCTTAATTACTTAATTAATCATCGTGAAATTAGATACAAATGTGAATATTTAACATGAATTCACATTTATTACATGAAGCCTTTGTGACTTTCAGGATACAAAGCATTTCTTCTTGCAATAGTGTTTAAACTTGATAAACCTTAATACAAAAAACCTAGTTTAAACCAAAAAAAAAACTTTTTTTGTACATACATGTTTTGTAATATTAATATATCTATATTTTGTCTAAGTACCTTCGTCTTCCATATTTGTTAGTGTTATTCTATAATTTCGAAATAAGCCACCGAATACAGCGCATTGAATGTAAGCATCAAACGAAGCTTCTAGGAAAACAGCAGCGCAGATTCCACATAGACTGAGTTTGAAGCATTCGTATGGGTCTCAATCAAAGTGGAAGGGGTTTTATGTTGTAGATTATGACGTAGTGTCTTATCAGTTGTCCGAAAACGAATAGAAGAGTGATATTGACAATACTTTACATTTTCGACTTTTGGCTAGGATTTTCACTCAAATACTCCACTGTGCGGCTTCCAAAAAGAGAAGGTTATCAATTCAAAGCGTACGTATGTTTTTTTTTTTTTGTTTTTGTTTTTTTGTTATCTCATAGCGTCTTAATCAGGAAAACTTTTCTTTTTGATTATAAAAATATTTTTAAAGGCTTATTTGTTCACTCTGTTACATGTCCACTAGGGTGCAGCGAAAAAAATGAATATTTGATTTTCGTAAACTGGTACCTTTCATTTACTGTGAATGAGGCTAAGTAGCAATTCTGTAAAATATTTTACTTTTGCGACGTCATCTTTAGTCTGCGCATTTGGCCTAAAGTTTTGAAATTTTTGATTTTTTTTAGACTTTTTAATTTTTTTAAAAATATTGCAAATGATAAAAATAGTAACGGGTTGTTATTAAATGGAAGAAAAAGTTTTGAAATATACAAGAAAAATTTTTAAACCATTTAAAATTATGATTTCAGTTCATGCATTACCCTCAAAGTTCATTGAAATTCCGAAAATGTCTGATATTTTCTACATTTTTTAACTCAGGATTTCCTCTCAATATTCACTTGAAGCGTCTTCAAACCTGTTTTTATTCATTTTGTTATTACTTTGAATCGTGCAACTCTTCGCTAGCTCATGCGGAACTACATAGGACTCACCGCGAGAAGATGACCGCACTTCGAGTCCTACACGTGAGCCCTTCCTTCCAACCAACGCGAGCACGTATTTACATTTCTTAGATACGTCTAAAACAGTTAAGATGTTCCTTTGTGTCGTAAATTTATTAAATATTTCTGTGATATCCTCGTTTTTACTAACCTTTTTTCCCCCTATAATTACATCCCAATTTTGAAGTGCTTGTGACCTATTTGACAGCTCTTTCAACTGATTGAGTCTTGAATGGAAGTTTTAAAAAATCGCATTCAGATATCATATTTGAATCCTCAGGTTCCAGTAATCTTTGTAAATATTGTGTTGTTAAATTACGTGTAAAAGGTGGCTTTCTAATTTACACATCATGACAAGAAATCATATCAATACATTCTGATTTTTGATTTATGTATGTTATGAATGAAAATATATTTTTATCTATTTTTGGGATCTGAAGCGTTCTCACTTGTTTGCTCGTTTGTTTTCTAGATTGAGCGTTGATAATACGATTTAAAACAAGTTTCTTTATATGCTCTCTCTTATGAACTAACTAGATTATTACCCAGCTTTGACCGTGTGCTTATTTATACAACAAAGCTCTAAAAAAATATTTGAATGCATTCTATCCACATAGGAATATAAAAACTTATTTCATGCTAAAATGAAATAGGTGAGCCTTAAATTGATAATTCATTATTAATTGTAATCTTTGTCGGAAAACTCTCGTATTTAAATGTGTTAAATTTTTTCAATTTGTATTCTTAAAGGCTTATCTCTATTACTCTATCTACTTAAAATTGAAAGAAAATGGCCACTTTGAGATGAAAAATTTGAATTTTGAGCTTTTTAGAGTTTTTAAAAAAATTAAAACTCCGCCTATGTGAATTCTAGTGCAAACAGGAATCTCTGTGCCAAGTTTGATGAAAATCTGACGAAAACTGGATTTGTATAAAGGAACAACAAACATACATATATATAGAGAAAATTACAACGTTAAGGAGACACAAATAAGCAGATATACTGCAGACACGTGTTTCGGCGTAACAAGGAACGCCTTTTTCAATGCAAAAAAATCGTGCTTATGGATGCACAGACATCCGACAAAAGCAACTGAAACAGAAGCGAACAGCTTAAAAAGCAAACATAGCGGATTACCCGAACACCAATAAAAACAATTTAAGCCAAAAAAGATCCAATGGGAAAATAAAGATTGAACCGAAGCTTTCTACCAGGTACGAAATGGAAAGAAAGAATTCGAATTGGCGACACGATAAGCCAAAAGGCTAACATAATAAAAAACACCAAGCTAAAACTGTTAACCGCAAGAACAAATGAAGAGCAGAATGAAAGAAAGCGAATCGGTAAATGAAGAAAACAAAAAGGAAAATAAAGACAAGTAGAAAATAAGAAAAATGCCAGCAAAATCAGAGAAATAAATTAGAAAGGGGAAAGGCAAAATTATACAAATGGCCACCAAACAGCAGAAAAATAAGGAATGGGTCATCCCATATAAAATCAACAAATTTTCAGAAATTTTCGTGCCGCACCATTTTTAATTTTGATGATACTTGGTAGGTAATATGCACCAATATTATGTACCTCCAAACTGTTTTATTTTTTCTCGAAAAAATTTTATTCTCGAGATATAGCCATTTTTTTGCTCCGCCGATGAGTAAAATTCGGCATTTTTGATCTTTTTTCTAACAGCTCTGGTAAATTTACTTAAAGTGGTAGAAAGATCAAACATGGCTTATTTTGAAGCTAAAAGAATGAACTTTTATTTGTGCATAAAAAGAAACGGTTTGGGTTAAGCCTAAATATAAATTTTCCCGTGTCAATTCGCGGTTCAAAAAGTGCCGTTTTCGTCATTTCAAGCATGAAAAAATATATGAAGGACTGACAGTGGGGTTCTAATTTTTCTTCTCTTGCACCCAGTTATAGATACTAGAAGCACAGAAAAAAGTTAGATGATACCAGTAGTCTTTCATTATGAAAAAATTGCTTAAACTTGAGAAAAAATGAAAATTGGCCTTTTTCACTCCCCCTTGTGGAACAGGTAGTAAAAATTTACAAATGCATGGAGTAAAAAGGTGTTACATCGCCCTTTAAAATGAAACAAAAACTGTCTTATTATTCCAAGGCATTAAAGAGATGTAAGCTTTCAAACTTTGAAAAAAAATGAAAAATATCCTTTTTCACTCCCCAAAAACGGCCTGTGGAACAAGTAGTAAAAATTTGAAAATGTATGGAGCAAGAAGTCATTACATTGAACTTTAAAAGGAAACAAAAACTGTCCTGTTATTCGAAGGCATTAAAGAGATATAAGCCTTCTAAGTTAGATGATTATTATGAAAAAATACATTAAACTTGAGAAAAAATGAAAAATGGACCTTTTCACTCCCCAAAAATAGCCTGTGGAACACTTAGTAAAAATTTGCAAATGCATGGAAGTGGAAGGTGCTGCATTACCCTTGAAATCGAAACAAAAACTGTCTTGTTATTCTCAGGCATCAAAGAGATAAGGCCCTCTGAAAATGGAAAATTCATGCTAGATTTTTTAGCATAAGTTAAAGCAATTATTTTCAATTTTCAGGGGGCCTTATCTCTTGTTCCACAAGCCGTTTTTGGGGAGTGAAAAAGGATATTTTTCATTTTTTTTTCAAAGTTTGAAAGCTTACATCTCTTTAATGCCTTGGAATAATAAGACAGTTTTTGTTTCATTTTAAAGGGCGATGTAACACCTTTTTACTCCATGCATTTGTAAATTTTTACTACCTGTTCCACAAGGGGGAGTGAAAAAGGCCAATTTTCATTTTTTCTCAAGTTTAAGCAATTTTTTCATAATGAAAAGACTACTGGTATCATCTAATTTTTTTTCTGTGCTTCTAGTGTCTATAACTGGGTGCAAGAGAAAAAAAAATTAGAACCCCACTGTCAGTCCTTCATATATTTTTTCATGCTTGAAATGACGAAAACGGCACTTTTTGAACCGCGAATTGACACGGGAAAATTTATATTTAGGCTTAACCCAAACCGTTTCTTTTTATGCACAAATAAAAGTTCATTCTTTTAGCTCCAAAATAAGCCATGTTTGATCTTTCTACCACTTTAAGTAAATTTACCAGAGCTGTTAGAAAAAAGATCAAAAATGCCGATATTTACTTTTCGGCGGAGCAAAAAATGGCTATATCTCGAGAATAAAATTTTTTCGAGAAAAAAATGAAGCAGTTTGGAGGTCCAGAACATTGGTGCATATTACCTACCAAATATCATCAAAATCAAAAATGGTGCGGCACGGCCCATTTGTTGACTTTATATGGAATGACCCGAATAGCTTTTGAGATCGTTGACTAAGTCAGAGCTGGTTTTCAAAATATGGAAGGATTCCCAAAAATCAAGATCTGACGGGTTGGGGCATTTTTGGATAATTTGAAAATAATTAAAATTGAAAGAATGATTCTTTTCCCAACAATGTTGCGCAATACTAGACTTATTCAATTGTTGCTTTATCACACAATTCTGATGTTCCTTTTAGCGGAATTTCAAAGCACGTCGAGTTTGTCCGATGTAAGAGAGATTGCAATTGCGATTAATTTTATAAATACCACAACTGTTAAGAGGATGAATGGGATCTTTAAGAGAAGAGAAACATAGTTTATTCATAGGGGATAATACCATCTGGAAATTGAAACGTTTGAGAATCTTAGCAACCTGATAACTCACAGAGGGAAATAATGGCGAAACAACTAAATTCTTTCTAATGAAAGTTCTCTTAACAACAGTTGTTTCGAATTTGTTAGAAAGTTTTTCAAATATGGAATCAATTAAAGTATGAGGATAGTTTCTATCAAGAACCACAGCTTGTAGTTGAGTTCTGCTTTAAGAAGTTCCGGTGAAGAACAAAGATTAATAGCAAGCTGAACAAAAGAATTAAATGCAGCATATTTTAGACTAGGAGGGTGAGATGAAAGTCGATGAGGAGGTAACGAGACAGCAAAATGTTTGCGATAAACGGTAGTTTCAAAGCTAAATTCTGTACGAGAAACTAGAACATCAAGAAAGGGAATGCAATTATCCTGTTATTTCTCCCAAGAGAATTGAACATGAGGATCTATAGCATTTAAAACGGATAAAACGTCGTCATTATGGAACTGGTTATGGTTCATTAGAACAAAACAGTCGTGAACATATATAACGTAAAATTGAAACTAATTTTTGGAACACACACAAGTCAACCTCAAAATAATGCATGTAAATATCACTAAGAATGGGGCTTAGTGGGTTACCCATAGCCAAACCATCTAACATAGTATGAAATTGTCCATTAAAAGCAAAAGAACATTGCTTAAGACATGTACGAGTAAGGAAAATTAACTTCTTTCCTTAGAGGCGAAATGAAATTCTGAAAGTCTCCTTTGAAGGCATAACATACACCTTCCTAGTCAAAAATATGTTGCATTTAATTCTTTTGTTGAGCATGCTATTAATCTTTATTCTTCACCGGAACTTCTTAAAGCAGAACTCAACTATCTTAAAGCTGTGGCTCTTGATAGAAACTATCCTCATACTTTAATTGATTCCATTTTTAAACAACTTTCTAACAAATCCGAAACAACTGTTGTTAAGAGAACTTTCATTAGAAAGAATTTGGTTGTTTTGCCATTCTTTCCCTCTGTGAGTTATCAGGTTGCTAAGATTCTCAAACGTTTCAATTTCCAGGTGGTATTCTTTCGTATAAATAAACTATGTTTCTCTTCTCTTAAAGATCCCATTCATCCTCTTAACAGTTGTGGTATTTATAAAATTAATTGCAATTGCAATCTCTCTTATATCAGACAAACTCGACGTGCTTTGAAATTCCGCTAAAAGGAACATCAGAATTATGTGAAAAAGCAACAATTGAATAAGTCTAGTATTGCGCAACATTGTTGGAAAAAGAATCATTCTTTCGATTTGTATTCTTTTCAAATTGTCCAAAAATGCCCCAACCCATCAGATCTTGATTTTTGGGAATCCTTCCATATTTTGAAAAACAGATCTGACTTAGAAAACGATCTCAATGCTATTCCTTATTTTTCTGCTGTTTGGCGGCCATTTGTATAATTTTGCCTTTTCCCTTTCTAATTTATTTCTTTGCTTTTACTGGCATTTTTCCATGTTTTCTATTTGTCTTTACTTTCCTTTTTGTTTTCTTCATTTACCGATTCGCTTTCTTTCATTCTGCTCTTTTTTTTTGTTCTTGCGGTTAACAGTTTTAGCTTGGTGTTTTTTATTATGTTAGTATTTTGGCTTATCGTGTCGCCAATCGAATTTTTTCTTTCCATTTCGTACCTGGTAGAAAGTTTCGGTTCAATCTTTTTTTTCCCATTGGATCTTTTTTGGCTTAAATTTTTTTATTGGTGTTCGGGTAATCCGCTATGTTTGCTTTTTAAGCTGTTCGCTTCTGTTTGCGTTGCTTTTGTCGCATGTCTGTGCATCCAGCCGAAAACCATTACCGAAAACCATTTGCTGTTTGTCTTCCTCCACATTATCGCTCCTGTCATCCCATAAAACAAAAAATGTCTGCTTTTTACACATTTGTTAACCCCGCTATTAATATATGTTCTGACAAGTACCTTCTCAATAATGAACTTAATAGTCAGGGATCCCTGATAGAGATTTTTCTGTTTATTACTATCAAGTTAATTTTTCGTGAGTCACTTAATTTTAACCCTTTAAATGCCGCACTATGTTCCAAGTATAAAAATTTGAGTTGCTGCATAAAAATAGGACTCTTAGGCATCCCTTTAGACAATGCAAAAAAAAATTTTCAAAAAAAAAATTTTTATCTACGATTTTGGGTATGTTCCCATTTGGGAACATTGGCATGTTATGTTAAGTTTTTTTCCTAAGGCTTTTAATCGATTGCGCTTTACGCTCGCTGTAGTTCTTTTGTATTTATGCATAAAATGCTTGATATAACTGATCGTATGTGACAAATTCATTTCAATTTGAAACTTTAAACATTTCAAATTATAAAAAAAAAGAAAAAAAACAGTAAACAAATATTGTCAAACAAATATGTCCTTTTCATCAACGTCCAATTGTTCTCCTTTATGCATTGCATATAGTTCTGTCATTTTCGATAATGACCCAAACATTCAATTGGTAAAAATTTGCGGAAAATTTCAACCGGCGATAAATTTGCCATATCTGGAAATGACTCACAGAGTTTTTTATGGGTTTTTGTTTCTGTAGCTTCATCAAGAGATGCATTTTTTCTCCGGTTAATTTCTTTTTTAGATGATTTTCTCTTCCTCTTGGATTTTGGAGAAGCTTCCAAGGTAGATGGGGCATCAATAATCGTCTCGTCATCCGATACATCGTTTTGTGATTTGCGGGTGAATACTTCTATCTGTCCGCAAACATCAGCAGGAACAACCTTATCAAATTCATTGTCATTAACATCTTCTTCATCTGTTATTGCCCCGGTCTCATCTGGTGGCAATTGGCAAATGTCTACTACAGAATCTGTTGATTCATCTGAGTCTGATAGGGCTTGAAAATATTCAATAGCTTCTTGCAAAGTTAAAAACTTTTCTCTGGAACCCATTCTTTCCACGACTTCTAACAACACTGTCGCGATCACTTCTAGCGAAACCACGAGAAAGCAAAACCTCCACAAGGAGGGAGAAAAAGAGTAAAAACATTGATTGGGGGCCGAATCTCTGGACGGTCTCAAGTGACAAGGAAGGGATATATATTGCTAACAGGTTGTAGCCTGAGCGGGGTGCAAGAGAAAAGCTGTAAACATCTTCATTTCTACGTGTGCAAAGCGATTTTTCGACATCACTCCCACCCAAACACTAGAGACGAGGGGGGGGAGGGTGCAAAAAGGGGAGCAGTGGAAAGACGAAAGGCCACCCACTTTCTTTTTCAATGCGTCAAATGAGGTTGTTTTCAATTCCAAGGCGTTCACTGATCATATAACTGAACTTAGGAAGCGGCGTGAATTACCGCATTTTGTATAGCGTTACTTGCCAATGTTCCCAATTGGGAACAACGAAGTTTGATCGCTTATAGGAGCTACATTTTTGCTTTGATTTTTTATTTGTCATGTTAGGTCATTAAAAGGATCTTTATTTATGGTTTCTTTAGAATATCAAAAAAGTTGAGCCTTTTTGAAATTTTTTAGAATTTTTTTTTTCTGTCTCCGTGAAAATCCATAAAAAAGCACATTTTTGCGATTTTTTGTAGAAAACAATAATTGTAGTAGCTAACTAGATTTTTTTTCAAAAAATCAGGTCTACTTTTGACAGTAAATAGAAAAAAAAATTAAATTCTCAGAAGCAAAACTTTTTTTTTAACGATTTTTTAAAGTTGATGTTCCCATTTGGGAACATTGGCAATTAAAAGGTTAATGAGACGCCCAACTTTTCCTCTTACAACAATTTTCGATTGTGGTAGCTAACAGGGGTAGCAGGGATCAAATGTGTCGATTCTATGGGCCTCAAAAACATATCACTAACTGGTCTTTTTAATTAAATCGCAAGATAATTATTGACATTGTTGAAAAAAATATTTGTCCTACAAGGTGTTTGGTTTGATCAAAGAGATCCTCCTCCCAACATGTATCGATTACGAGGTCATCAAAAGTAATTACTAACTACATGAGTTTTTTTCTACTGCTTACTTAATATGTACATAATTTAACAGGCATATTGTCCTATGAATTGTGTGGTACGTTATCCTGGTCCTACGATCTAAAAATGTAGTACAGACGCCTGATGAAAAAATAATTATTATCAAACTGAAACTTCTTGAATAGCTTTGTTTTAATGAGACGCCCAACTTTTCATATTACAACAATTCTCGATTTTGGTAGCTAACAGGGGTAGCAGGGATCAAATGTGTCGATTCTATGGGTCTCAAAAACTTATCATTAACGTGGTTTTTTTTAATGAAATCGTAAGATAATTGTTAACATTGTTGAAAAAAATATTTGTCCTATATGGTTTGATCAAAGAGTGACCCTCCTCCCAACATGTATCGATTACGAGGTCATCAAAAGTGATTATTAGCTGCCTGAGTTTTTTACTATTGCTTAGTTAATATGTATATAATTTAAAAGTCACATTGTCCTACAAATAGCATGGTACGTTATCCCGGTCCTACGTTCTAAAAATGTAGTAACCTGATGAAAAAATAATCAGCACCAAGCTGAATCTTCTTAAATTAGGCCGTTTCAATGAGACGCCCCACAATTTCATCAACGAAATTCTGGATTGTGGTAGCTAACAGGGGTAGCTGAGTCAAAATTTGCCGATTTGACGGTTCTCAAAAATTTATTACTAACTGTTGGTAATTTATTGAATATTAAGAAAATTACTAACTTTATTGAAAAAAATATTTGCCCTACAAGGTATATGGTTTGTTCGAAGTCAATTACGAGGTCATCAAAAGTGATTACTAACTGCCCGATTTTTTTCCTATTGCTTTGTCAATATGCATATAATTTAACAATCACATTGTCCTACAAATTGCGTGGTACGTCATCCAGTTCCTACGTAATATAGTACAGATCCCTAATGAAAAAATAATCACTATCGAACCGAATCTTCTTAAAAAGCGTCGTTTCAATGAGACGCAAGATTATTGCATAAACGAAATTCTTAAGTAGCTAACAAGGGTAGCAGGGAAAAAATATGTCGATTTGACGTTACTCAAAAAATTAATACTAATTGCTGTTTTTTTTTTATTAAATACTAGCTGCGTGACCCGGCACTGCACGGGCTTTAAAGTAGTGAGGAAGGTTTAAACAAACTACTCGCCGCCAAGGCGGCTCGCTTTTAAGTAAAGAGAAAAGTTTATACAAACTACTCGCAGTCAACTGCTCGCAGTCAAGGCGACTCGCTTTTAAAGTTGTGAAAAGACTTATTTGAATCCTATGTACCTACTGCATAAGAAAAAAAAACACCTTAAAAAATAATAAAACAATACCCAATATTAAAATAGTACGCACTTTTATTATGTGTTTAGATAAGTACCCATGTTGTACAAAACCATCACAAATCAAATTATTTATTTAGATTAGTAACTATATACAACCATTAAAAAAAAGTTAGACTCATTTAAAGCCAACGTATATATGTGCTACACAAGGAAAAAAAGTTAAAAGAATAATTAAACACTACCCAATATAAAAATACTATGCAATTAAATTATGTGTTTAGTACCAATGATGCAAAATAGTAAAAACGTTACAAAAATATGAAGAATCACATTATTTACTTAGATTATTAACTATCTTAAATAATTAAAAAAACAGAAGATTTGACTCATTTGAAACCTACTTACCTACCTATTATATAAGAAAAAAAAGTCAAAAGAATAAGAAAACAATAGCAGTACGAAATAAAAACTATATCGACAAAATCTGCGGTCTTCCCCACTATTTTTTTGAAAGTTAAAAGGTACGTTTGTTGTCAAATATCAAATTGCTACATTATGTCACAATTAAATATTAAAGGCTAAAATCTTTGCAATTGTACCGAACTAAAAAGAATTATTTGCCTTGTTATAATCATCAAAGGAGGGCCTAGAAACGCCGTAAAATAAAATGCTTTTTGGAAACGAAATGAAGAAAAGGGAACCAACAATGAATTTAAAAGATGTCGGCATAGCAACGCAATAAAACGTTAATAATTTGATCAGAAAAGAGGTTTCCGAACTCAAAGTTCAAACGCTTGAAACTTTTTTTCTAGTGGAGATAAAAGGTTGGTTCTTCGACTGTAAGTCGAATCAATTCTGGGGTTAAAAATATCGCTCTATTCAATGACGTAAAAATCAAAACTGTGGAGTAATTAGTTTATTTTTTATTGATGGTTTTAATGAACCAAGTATTGCAAGAAATCGGGTGAAGTCTTGCAAAAGGCAAGTTTAAAAATTGAATAACTCGTGTTGTGTTTAAGTTAGAGAATTGAAACAAACTGCATAGGACGGAGAAAACTTTTCTGCTTCCAACGATATATAACATTAATATGTGCAAGTAATTTTTAACCCCAGTATTCGGCGACTTATGTGTAAATTGCCTTGAATTCGAATAAAATCCATATATAACATTATTATTTTTAGTTATAACAATAACTCCTATAGCCTAAAGCCTTCCAGGATAAATGGACTATTCAACACATAAAGAATTTTTCAAATTGAACCAGTAGTTCCTGAGATTAGTGCGTTCAAACAAACAAACTCTACAGCTTTATATTATTAGTAAAGATTAAGAAAATTATTAGCATTAGTGGATAAAATATTCGTCCTACAATATGTATGCTTTTATCAGAGTCCCCTCCTCCCAGCATGTATCGATTACGAGATCATCAAGAACAATTACTAACTATTTCAATTTTTTACTTTTGCTTTTTTCGTTAATGTTTATATAATTTAACAGTCATATTGTCCTTCAAATGTTGTGGTACGTTATTGCGGTACTCCAATTGAATACTTATTTTCAATTCGTGCTAGTAAAAATAAATTTATTTTGCATAATTTGGTATTACGGTTGAGCTTTGCCAGTACGCACGCCCAGAGCATATTAGGAATTCTCCGTAAATATCGACCATTGTCCTGCAAAAAAACAACCTTACAATTCTTGTCGGACTAGTGATACCTACCTGTTTACTTGTGGGACATTGTTTTATCTGGATAGAGAATACACTAACCAAAATATAATATTTTTGTCCTACAGTTAGTAATAAAAAAAGTGGTCTTGTGATACTAACAATTTCTGAGCGTAGGACCGGGATAACGTACCACGCAATTCGTAGATGTGGAAAATCTCCATAGTCTAATTTTGACATGAGCGTAAGAGGGCGCTGTTATTTGTTCCTATGCAAATTGCTGTCGGCTCTTAATTGTATTTGTATCTAGTCGGACTGCACTTGTGTTGTAGATTTTCGTAGTTGTTGATGGTTGGAGCATAGTTTTTGTAAGGGCGACATGCCCGCTTCAAATAGCAAAATAAATCTATGTTTTATTTAAATAGTCGTCGTCGGAATCATTTCGTGTCATGGTGCATCGGCCGGGAAGGTATCGCACTTCGAACTTTGATAGTTTATTCGTCAAATCATGACACGAAATGATTCCGACGACGATTATTTAAATAAAACATAGATTTATTTTGCTATTTGAAGCGGGCATGTCGCCCTTACAAAAACTATGCTCCAACCATCAACAACTGCGAAAATCTACAACACAAGTGCCGTCCGACTAGATACAAATACAATTAAGAGCCGACAGCAATTTGCATAGGAACAAATAACAGCGCCCTCTTGCGCTCAAGTCAAAATTAGACTATGGAGATTTTCCTTATTTTCTAATTTAATTTTCACCACATTAAATGTTTTTTTCCACAGGCGATTTATTTCCGAAGGAGTAAACAGTAAGATTTTTTTTACGAATAATAGGAAGTTTCAACAATCTTGAAAGTTTCCTTTCTACAAAACTTCTTTGCGCCGCTGTGTCGGCTAATAAACGACAATTTCTATACTAATTATTGCAACGAGCAACTACCGATGCGGTTTGCAATAACACCTGCTGTGGTTTATTTTCCGTTCGACAAAAAGACACGCTAGCAACAGAATTCTCAGAGTCTTCCTGAACGGGCGAAAAATTTGTTTTATCCAAATTCTGATGAAAGCGATAACAAAGTGTTTTGGGGTGCGATTTTAAGCTAACACCCTTTTTCTTTCTTACGTTTAGGACAAGCAGAAATCGTGTGTCTGTTTGAAAAGCAAAAGAAGAGAGAGAGAGCAAAGTCTATTTCTTTTTAGATAATCCCGTTTCATTTCTATGCTTACTGAGTCGCACGAAACTGAATCATGTAGTTTCGAGCCACAAAAGATGCATTTAGAATTAGCGACTGTATGATTTACTAACAGTTCCGCCGCTGAAGAGGCATTTCTTGAAAACTTATCTACACCAGTTTGTTTAAATGAAAAATTTCGTCTGTTTCCCTTATTGTAAACCGAAGTTTCCGAAGAACTAATATGAGAGGTTTTTTCCATAGCATTTATCACGGAATACAAAAATTGCATTAACTCGTCCAGAGAATGACAACTATCGGGGTAGTTCTTACTGAATTCTAATGCTAAATCCGCAGGGAAAAGTTTCATTACGATGGTTGATAAAAGCGTACTATAACTATCAGATTTTATTCCTAAAGACTCAAGGGATCGGATTTGAGTTTGGCATTCGAAATACAAGTTACGTAATCCTGCTAAATTGTTAGAGTTTTTTACTGGACTTAGATTTAATAAACTAGAAGTATGGGCACTAATTAAAACATCCTTCTGACCGAAAGTGCTTTTGATCAACTTAATTGCTTCTTTGTAATTTTCACTCGAAAACGCGAATCCTTTGATACACGCAAGAGCTCTTCCGCCTAATAAAGATTTCAAATATGAGAATTTATCAACATCTGAAAGAGACTGATTACTATGAATTGAACTTTCGTACTGATTCCAAAAATCTAAGAAATTTGAAGGATCACCATAATATTTCGCGATTGTTAATTTTGGTAATTTAGGCAAGACTCGCGGCTCTATTATATTTTCCCTCAAATTCGCAGTTTCGTGATTCGGTGTTATAAATGATTTAATTTTGTTTTGTAATCTTGTTTTAGTTAATATTATCTTGTCCTTATATTCATCAATACGTTGTATTTCAGAGTCAATTTCGTCCAATTTTAAACTATCTTCTAATTCTGAGTCCAAATTAGTTAAAGTTTCGTCCTTTATCAACAACTGTTCTAGGAATGCTTGACACACATCTAAATTGATATTCGGATTAGTCAAACAAGTTTCTATGTTTCCTACTAGCCTAGTAACTTGGCCTCGCTGACTAACTCTCCGCCTCTTCAATCTTTCAACATAATCTATTTCATCAACAATTTTTTCTTCACTTTTACCTCCTTCAGCCATGCTGTCGTATAAATTGAAATAAATAACTCACCCAACTTTCTTCCAGAAAAATCCAAGAACAAACGACGAAGTCACTACACGACGACACGAATTTCACTATTTGACGTTGGGTTTTTTTCTAATCTGCAAGTTCTTGCGATTAAACTTCTTTCTGGGTTTCTTTGATCCAGTATTCTTCCGATAATTTGACCTCATCAGTTTCAAGCGGACCTTCCTTCTTAGAAGTGTTTCTCGCGTTGTAAATAAATCTAAATACAAAAGCAGTTACTCGCAGCAATTTGAGATAGCTGCTAAATTTATCAATGTTGAGGAGGTTTTCGCGATCTTGTAGGATTACCAAAATTAACAATCGCGAAATATTATGGTGATCCTTCAAATTTCTTAGATTTTTGGAATCAGTACGAAAGTTCAATTTATGAACTTTTTTTTCCACACAACTAGTGAAAAGAAATATTTAATCAAATTGATTTCAAGAATTAAATTCAAGTTAAAGTCATATAATTTAAACTTGAAAAGAAACTAAGACTACAAATCAAGTAGGACAATGTGACTGTTAAATTTATACATGTTAACTAAGCAGTAGAAAAAAATTTAGATAGTTAGTAATTACTTTTGATGACCTCGTAATCAATACATGTTGGGAGGAGGGGGACTCTTGGATCAAACCATAAACCTTATAGGACAAATATTTTTACTTCCTTTTACGTAGTAAAGGAAATATTGTGATCGCGAAAAAAAATCACTCAAATTTGAGTCTAAATTTTGATTTTGTTCACCCCCGAATGAATGTACAGTAGTTTTTTTGACCTGTCAGCACGTGCATATGTACCTACCAACACATAAGCAGTCGAAAAATCCTTTTCCACCACCCCCGAGTTCATTACGACGCGTTTTCTCGTGACGTCTGTATGTACGTATGTGCGGATGTGTGTGCGGATGTATGTGCGTATGTGTGTCGCATAACTCAAAAACTATATGCCGTAGAAGCTTCTAGCTTGGTATGTAGGCTCTGAGGATGGTCTAGTTGTGCACCTCCCCTTGTGGTTGCATTCGAATGTTCCCCAAGGGGGTGTTTTACCCCTTTTGTGGGGTAAATCAGTGTTAATTTCAATGCAGACTCAAGTGATATGAATTGGCGCGACCACTTGGCGATATGTCGCCAAGCTTTTGGTCGCCAAGTGTTTGACGCCAACTTGGCGAAATATCGCCAAGTTGGCGACAAATTTGGCGAAAAAATTATTTTTTGAATTTGGGTTCAACTTGGCGCTATTGGCGATATTTTGCGAAATATTCACTGAATGATATTAAAATCAGCAATATTTAGAAAATTAACCATTGTAAAACATTTTTTGCTTTGTTTCGTGGCAGATTAGGGGAGTAAATATTTGAATTGTTACCTTGCTCACTCCAAGCACTTTTTTTAACACTTAAGGCAACTACAAAGAAATTACACGTAAAAGGAAGTAGTGTGGGGTCCATTAAGGCTCGACCGATGGCATTTTTTGGCCGATGGGCCGATGCCGATTGTTGGCCGATTGTTCAAAGTCGGCCGATGGCCGATGGCCGATTTTTCCCCTCCATCGGCATCGGCGATTGGCCGATGGAAAAAAATCAAACAATTGAAAAAAAAAGCTTTTTATAAGAGATTTGATGGGTCATATATTCATTTCATTCTACTTCTTTTTCAGTCGTTCAGATTTTCGCCTAAATTTCTATTATACTACCACTCGACAAAACTGAGAAAGTGAAAAAGTAGTAAGTTGAGAAATCAGTCGTTCGCGTTTTAAGCATTTTCTAGGACCAAAAAAAAATATTCAGTATATTATAGAAACCTATGCAAGCTATAGTAGGGTCGGGATACCCTGCGCGAATTGGCGCAATAGCGCCACAAACAGAATCTTGACGCTATCTGACTCGAAAAGTATTATTTTCGACGCGATTTGGGGGCCACGGTTTTTTCGCGGGCTCTTTTGGGGGGATCCATGAGGAGTTGACTCGCGTGAGGCGGTCTGGGGCCATCGTAGGTTCGGGAACGGTCTCAAAATTATTATTTAATAACATATATCTATATGCCGACATTTTTTGGTGCCTTCAGCGCTTAATCAGGGTTGAGAGTCCAGCTTTTATGTTAATCATTTGGAAAAAAAAAAAAGGAAAGAAGAACAGTGCAAAAAATTTTCATTACAGCGCTCAAAATTGGAGGGGGGATCGCGGAGGGTTACAGTAGTGCTTGTTTTGCGAACGGAAGCCGTTCGTGTGTCAGCAAAAATGTCGGTGATTTTCTTTTTTTTTGTTGGGGGGTTTTTGGGGGACTTTTTTGGGGCAGCACATGCGGGGTGATGGCGGAGAGAGGAGTAACTTGGGGAAACGGCGGGGTACGAAAGAGGGGGGAGCGGATGGGGATCAGGTTGGGGGTTCTGGTAATGGTGGCTTCTGGGTGGTATTGGGGTCTATGGTCTGGTATGGTGGGTTTGTGGATAGTGTTTGATTGTGGGAGGTGTATGGTTTGCTAGGGGTAGGTGGCTGGTTTATTGTTGGTCGGGGGTTAACTGATGAGATTGAGGGGGGGTTGGCGGAGTTTTGATTGGTGTGGGAACACAAACAAGGTGGGGAGGGGGTGGTTATGGTGGGAGAATGTATCGAGCGGGTGGGCTTCCGTGTGGGGTGGGGTAAGCTACCTGGAGATGTTTGGTTTTTGCACATGGAGCACCCATTCTGGGGACAGGGGACTGGAATTGGGGGGCTCGGGGAGGGTCTTTTAGCGTTTTCTTTGTTTTTGCCGGTAATTCATTAAAAGGGAGCATGGGAGGAGCCGTTTTGGGCCTGTCCGCTTCTGGGGAGGGGAGTAGGTAGACGGGGGATGCCGGTATGTGGGGTTTGTGTGTCGTGGTTTGTGGGGGTTGGTGGCGGGTCTTTTTTTCGTAAGTCAGCAGTTTGGTTAGATGGGTTTGGGGGTGGGATGGTTGGTGGGTTGGGGGTGAGATTTGGGGTGAGCCACTACCTAGGTATTGTATGTTGTACTGCATGGTGTGGTATAGGTTCTTGTGTGGGGGTACTGGGGATGAGGTTTTAATCCTCTATAGTATTGTGATATTTATAGGTGGGCTTTTTTCAGTTTATTAAATATTACTGATACCAGTCTTTAGCTAATTATTAGCCGAAGGGTTGTAGGTTTTTCCTCCTGGTTGGGTTTTTAGGGCTCGTTCTTTTAGTGTTGTGGCTTTTGTGTGGGGGCGTGGAGGAGGGGTTTTAAAAAAATATGCCGTTAGGACTACAGTTTGTTTTACGCAAGATTAATTCTATGGTTTGGTGGGAGGTGGATCTGTAGTGCAGTGCGCGGGCTGGGTGTGTATTTTGGATGCGGGGTTGCATTGCGATGGGTGGGAATTATTAATTTATTTTGGGGAGGTTACCCAGGTTGTTGGGGGAGTGGGGTTTTTTTGGGTTGGCGCTGTTGTGTCCGGGAAGTTCTGGGGGGCCGCCGCACGAATTCAGCCGTCGTTTTGCGGCAGGTTCGCGCCAAGTATCTTCTGATTTTCGCGAAATAGGGGAGGAGGCGAAAATGCAACGTGGGTCTCCAGTGTAGCCCAAGCGGAAAATAATTATGTTCGGATTAGTTACACGTGCGGCAGCCGTTTCCTAGCTCCCCTTTTTACGCTATGGAAAGCTCGTGCGGCGGCTGCCAGGTGAAAAATACGCAAACAGACAGTCAAGTGTCCTCGTGGTAATTGTGGCTGATGTATGCAAATTGTTACAATTTCGTATATTTCATGACTGCTAATTTAACACACACTCTTAAACACGCGCGAACGTGAAGCGTTTGATAGGTCGGGTGGGGGCGTGTATTTGATGCTTTGGGGTATGTGGGGGGAGCAGCACACATGACATATGTGGATTATACTCTGAAAAAGAACAAAAATTTCACTTACATTTAGAAATATAGGGTGTTGCGTTGACGCAACGTCAGCGGAAAAGGGGTACGAATGCTAAGTAGTTTTATTTGATACAATTCCGCAGTTTCAATGCGTTTTAGACAAGTAAAATTTATATGAGCTTTGATATGGTTTTGAAACGTGCAGAGAACTTTAGAAGAAATTAAATTTGTTTTTAAAAAATCAATCTTAATAAATTTTAAATTTAACAAAAAATTGATTATCCTAGGTCATGCATGATAAACTTCGTTGCAATCGGGGTGGAGAGCAATATCACAAGCATTGCAACGATAAACAGTTTGACAATGGCAATGAGTACGTGGTCAGCCCGATCAGTAAGGCGTCGGGCTTGTAACCGGAGGGTTCCGGGTTTGATCCTAGCTGATCAAAGATCCACCGTCATTACTAATGGTGGCTGGGCGACGCAAAATAAGGGTCAAGGTCACAAAGTCCTCCAAGTGAAACGATGCTTCTGGAGGTACAAGACCAGTTGTTTGCTCGGCCCTTGGTCTGGTTCAAAAAAACAGAGCGCTCTGAGCTAAATCGGCCTTCCACCTAAATGGTGCTCGTATAAAAAAAAAACGGAAAGCCCGTACTTATTCCCACGCGTTAAATGGAGACGTGACTGTAGCGCACTACTCAGCCAGACTCTCGATGAGCCCTCCACTCGCAGCGTCTCACGCTCATCAATTGGAGTTTCCTGAAACACATCCACATCAATCGCGCAACTCTATGCGCTCGCACTCGCGCACGCCTTGCGCCGTAATTCGTGCCCTCATAACTGGACAGGTAAAATCCCCCTAGATATGGACACGGTATGGGGGTGTACGTGTGAGGTCATCGTAGGGTCTTGAAAGTCCTGTTGCGGGATACGGGGCGGGGGGGTGTATTGAGATTAGCAGGGGGGGGGGGAGCTGGGGTATTTTTTCGATGGGAATTAACGAAGAGCCAACTTCCCCCGTCTGAAAATCCAACGGGTAGGGCGAGCGAAGGTAGGCCGTCATGGACGGGTCTTGAGAGGATCAAGGCATGGGCGGGCGGGCATACAGCTTGAGTAGTGTTGGGGCGACATATAGCGGCCACGTAGTTTTTCGATCGGGCTCCACGTAAGTCTACATGGCAGTTTAACACTATCATGCATCAGCAAATCAAACAAATCACACAAAACTAGGCCCGTCATTCTAGGGGCCGGGGGCTAGGGGGGTCAACTGGCCCCCCCCCGTGAACTGTGGGGAAAACCAATGTATTGGCGTAAAAGTGGGCTTGATTTTTGCCACATTTTTGCGTAAATTTTACATTGCGTATGCACCCTTTGCACCCCCATGGTAAAGCGTCGTTTTGGAAGGCACCACGGATATCTCGGTAAATGTGGGTTGGTTTGTTGCCTCATGTAGTACAAAGCGTGAAAGATGAAGAATGAAAAGTTAAACAAGTAAACCGTTATAGTGGTGAATTCTGGCTACAGTCTATCCTAGGATAGAGATTGTAGTTATCGATCTGTTCTTGGGCAGCATTGGGGTTCCGGTGGGTTTCACGAGTTTCTGAGATGACTGATGTGAGGGGATGAGGGGGGGGCTAATTTTTAAAGGAGGGAGTTGGAGGAGTTATTTAGATGTGTGCTGGGGAAAGAGGGATTGTCAATTGCGCAGGTGTAGTTTTTATATTATTGATGGAGGTAAGGCAAATATTAGATACTGTTGTAGTATTGGTCTTGATTGTTCAGGGCGGATGTTTTTCATGGTGGTTCGTGTCTGGATGGAGGTTAGTACAAGGGGGAGCAGAGTCAGATGGAGAGATAGCTTATACCGTGAAGGGGAGAGGGAACGGCCAGACCATACTGTTGATTGGGAGGTGGGGTGGGGGGGGGATGTTTTTTTGCGGAGAGGTTCATTTGTGGTGCGGATCATCGTGTTTAACACTTTAGGGGAGGGAGGGGGGTTCAAGGGGGAGTTATGTTATTTATGGATCTCATTTGGGGGTCGTATTTTTTTTAACATGGGGTGTTAATATTGGGGTGGTATGTGTTTTTTTGGGGTATTGAGGCAATTTTTGCGGTCGGAACATGTTCTATGGGTGGGTTCTTAAACCGGGGATTTTAGGTTTGCAGGGGTATTATTTGGTGGGTTGTCGGGTTTGGGGGGTGGTGGGGGGGTGTTCGGTAAGCGGGACGTCAATTAGCTCTTATCACAGAGGGGTTGGGGACGGGGTTTCGGGTTAAGTGTGGTTGTGTATGGTGGGATGGAGAGGGGTGTTGTGTTTGTTTTTAGTTCGGTCGTGGGTTTTTTGATGGTATGTTAGGGGCAGTCAAAATATTTGCTTGGAGAAGAATTTGGCTATGAATTAATATCTCAGAGAAAATCATGGCTACAGTGCAGAGGAAATTAATGCGTAGGACATGACGATAGTTTTGTTGCCTAAATAGAAAGATAAGGTAAAACGAGAGGAACGTTCTCGGGGGTCGGTGTGATGGGATGTGCTTGGATTAGGGCCTCATCCACGTGCAGGGTAAAGGGCTACTTTTGCAGGTTTAGGTGGAGGTGGGACAGGGCATGGTGTGTGTGGGAGTTTTAATTTCTGGCGCGCACTTGTTTTGGAGCGGTAACCAGTGTTTGAGGGTGGTTAGCTGTTTCTGTGGGAGGTATTGGCGGACAATGGGGGATGTGGGGTTGAGTTTGGGATTTGAGAAAGTTTGTGAGGTGTCAGAAGTTGTTAGGTATTTTAGGACGGGGAAAGGGTAGGAGGCAAAGGATGGGGGGGTGGAAGGTAGGGGGGTAGGGTTTGGAGTTTTATTAGAGATGATTTGTGGGTATGAGGGTTTGGGGAAGGAGGATTGGGGGGGTGGACATGGTGAGTTGGGAGTGGTAGGTTTTGAGGTTTAAAGGGATTGCGTGGTTAGGGGGGGGGGGGGGGGGGGTTGATGTTGATGTTGGTGTTGGGGGGTTAGGGGGGGGTTGAGGTCTTGGGATTGATTGGTGGGAGAAAAAGTGGGATTGAGGTATTGGGGGTTGAGGGAATGGATTTATGGGGAGAAGGTGATTGAGGGGAAATATGGAGGTAGGGGAGGGGGGGATTTTGTGGGGGATAATTGTTGGGGATGCGAGATGGGGTGGAGGGTGTGGGGTTGTCAATGTGGTGGGGGCGATTGTGGGAGTCACTTTTCGATGAGTTTAGGGGGTGGGTGTGTTTGAGTTGGTAAATTGACGGTTTTTATTGGTGGGTTTTGGGTCGGGTTGTGGGGGTGTTTTTTTGGGTGGGGTTGTTGGGGTGGGGTTTGTTATGGGATGATGGGAACTTGTGGTCTTGTATGGGTGTATAGGGGTGTATTGGGGATTGGTAGGTGGTGGGGGAGGGCTGTTGTTAGGGGGTAATTTATTGTTGTGGGTGCAGTATATGTGCTTAGTTAAGGTCGCTGTAGATTTTTAATTGAGTACTGGCCTGTTCAATTACTGTATGATATTTTTAAGGTAGGTTTGAATTATACAGGATCACGGTTTTCCTGCCACTTATAACTAATAATGTCTGCTATTGAAATCTGGAGCCACAGCTGCAATTTTGTGAGGGTGCCGCAGAGGTTAGAAGTGTTTTGATTTTATTTTTCACACCACACCACACACCACCCCCCCAAAGATGTAATCGTGTAATCGAAAATCGCCAATCTGCACTATAATAATACGTACCGTAAAATTGGGGGTTAATCGGAACACTTTGCAGCTTTGATTGTAAAAAAGCACGTGATATGATTTGGCGTGTCATTTTGAGTGTACTGCGGGGAATAAACCTTCACGGAGCCGGGGAGTGTAGGGGGTGTGGACTTGACTTTGTAATAATAGGCGGGTTCAGCGGTGGTGGTTAATATATAGGAAATTATGGGTGTTAAGAATCACTCCCCGCTGATTGGGAGTCAATCGGAAAGCATGGGGAGGTTCTTTGGGGGTGGGAGGGAACTGGGTTTAAGGGTTGTGGAGATATTTATGGTGGTTGTGGGTGGTGGGTGTTATAGGTTATGTGTTGGTAGGGATTTGTTTTGGTGTTGGGATTGTTATGTGTTGTAGGGGTGTTGGGGGATTTTGGACTTTGTTGGGGGGGTTAGGTGGTTTTTGGTTTGGTTTGGGGTTGTTTTGGAGTGGGTTGGTGTATTGTATTTGTGGTGTTTATTAGTTGTGGTTGGATAGATGGATGTGAATATTTGTGGGTAGTGAAGGGAGTTTTAGTGATTGGGGGTAGGGGGAGTGTTGGGGGGATTGATAGCGTATGGGTGTGTGAGGGAAGGGGATGTGGTGTAGGTTTCGAGAGGGGCGGGGTTGGGAAGGTTTTGTGGGTGGAGAGGTGGATTTCGGATGGGAGGGAGGGTAGAGGGGGAGTGCTCGTATGGCGTGTGTGGTAGGGAGACAGAGGTGGGGTTTGTTTATTTAATATGAGACCAGGAGTTATTTAACATCTTATGAAATCTGCAACTTGGTGTCACATGCATTAGATCTAGTTGCTCAGAAGAATGGATAACAGTATAAATCCTTGTTGCCTGTGGGAGAGGGGCTGGTGGTGTAGTTCTTGGGGGGAGTTCGAGTGGGGACTTTTCATGTGAGAGGAGTTTTGATTGGGCGAAAGGTGTTCCATTCAATTTACTTTGGTGGACGATGGATCCGAAGATTGGGGGGGAATTCATTGGGGATTTGGCCGGAAGGGGGTTGGTCAAAAGGGTTTATTTTGGGATATGAGTGGGGTATTCTATGTGGTGCAGTTTGAATGCGATAAATGTAAAATATCACACTATAGGTGTTGTGTAAAATTATAAGATATGGTTGGTGTTGCTGTCTGCATGGGTGGTTTGGGGTGGGGGCTATGAAAATGTGATGTTTTCTAGCATTCCACGTACAGCCCTCCTTAGAAGCCAGTAGCGTTGCCAGATTGACTAAAGTAATTTTTTCCTACTTCCTATGATCTTACCTTTCTAAAAAAAAAATTAACGGCGAAAAATACCCAATAGTATACTTATGAAGAATTTCTTTGTACGGTCTGGAAGTTTTGTTCCGATTGACCCCGCTGTTCCTATACACCCCATTTTACGGTAATCAATGACATTTTTTACATAATCTAACCGTTGGCTGTAATCGCAGTTGCGATTAGGCAGAGGACTAATCGTAATCGTAATCTCCAATTTTTCATGTTCGTAATCGTAATCGTAATTGATTACAGTTTGTCGTAATTGACTCCAATCCTGGTCTGCTGTGTTGTGAAAATTTCGGTATCTGTCCGATTTGGAAAATTCCAAAACCCAGAGCTGTATTGGTCCCGTTGCTGCCCGATTTCAAGCCACATGGTGAACGTACTTTCAATTGTGAAATAAAAATAGAGAAGATAGAATTCCCTCTTTTGAAATTTTTTTTTAAACATCGGCCAAGCATCGGCATTTAGATGTTTTCGAGGCCGATGGGCCGATGTTTTTCCTAAGTTAGCATCGGCGGCCGATGCCGATGGCCGATGGAAAAAATTTCAACCATCGGCGCCGATGCATCGGCCTGGCCGATGCATCGGTCGAGCCTTAGGGTCCATACCAGATTTTTTTCAACAATGCTAATAATTATCTTAAGATTTAATTAAAAAAGCCACAGTTAGTGATAAGTTTTTGAGACCAATAGAATCGACACATTTGATCCCTGCTACCCCTGTTAGCTACCGCAATCGAGAATTGTTGTAAGAGGAAAAGTTGGGCGTCTAATTAAAATGAAGCTACTCACGGAAAATTAGCTTGATAGTAATAAACAGGGATAAATCTATATCAGGGATTCCTGACTATAATGTATGGAAGATTGAAGATTCGGAGCATTTCTCCAGAAAATTTTCGAAATTTTAATCTTAAATCGTGTATGAGCCATCTTCATTAACGTTAGGAGAAAAAAATGGGGTTCAGGAATTGCCTCAAGGCAATACTTTGGAATTGAAGCTCCCAAAATGTAAATTTAGACGATACTCAAAGGTCTCAGGGGGGGGGAAGAGGGGGGGGGGATTTTTGAAATTCAAACATTTAAGAAGTTTGTCACCGAAAAAAAAAAAAAAAAACCCCACCCCATACCTTTATCTAGACAGTCACACTTTACATAAAAGGATCATATCGAAGGGCTTTAGGAGTCAGCAACATCACCTGTGTTGACACCAACTGTTGACTTGACGAAAGCCCGTTTTGAAGTCAAAAAGTACCCCCTACGTTTTTACATTCCGTGTATTAAATTTGCTTAATTATTTCAAACGTATCTTAAATGCAGAGATTTTGAATGACCCCAGCTCCTTTTTTAATAGCGGGTATTTCGTAGATCTAATTATTGACAATATGAATCTGACCGTAAGTATAGTATTCACTTAAAAATAGGGTTTTCAAAGATTTTTCCCGAAAGTTTTTCGAGCACTTTAAATGCACTTCAGAAAACACTTAAAATGCACTTTTTACCTCTGGTAATGTTTTTGGCTCAAAAACAAATAAAATAAATAATAATAATAATGATAATAATTTATTCGATGTGAAGGGGAGAAGTTTTCGAGAGATTTTTGGTTGGGGGACTTTTTCAGGAAACTTTTTGAAATAGGACACCTAAAAAAGCAATTGTAGGTCATCTTTCATGACGCTGGGTGATAGGGGAAAAAGATGGGGTTCCGGTTTAAAAAGCTCTTCTAGGCTAATTTAGTTGCTTAAAATTAAAGTATAAAGTTCGGGGACTTTCTTCCTTTCCCCTTCTTGGCCAAGTGCATATCTTTTCATTGATTTAATGATTAATTTTTAAAAAATGTTGTGTAAAACACTACCCCAGGTTTTATTTTCGAAAATCATTCGAGTTCTTTGTCTTTTCCATTGAGTAGATTTCAATTTGCAGTCTGATAGTGTTACATCTGCTGTAACACATTTTCTTATGTATTTTGGCCACTTCTTGTAAGAATTTTCCTTTGATATGTAAATAGTGTCAATAAACCTTTTTTAATATAAGCTCCTCTACTAAGATGTTTCAAGGCTCATCTTCATCATCCTTTCCACCTCGAGGCGACAAAAGTTGAGTCTGGCAACAATGAAAAAATAGAATAAGATGTTAAATATTTTAAGATGAAGTCCACTATAATAGATTGCAAAACTTTTGGCCACTTCTTGTAAGAATTTTTCCTTCAAAATGTAAATAGTTATAATAAACCTTTTTAATATAAGCTCCTCTTCTAAAGATGTCACCACTTCAATAGTTTTAAGATAGTTTTAAGATACTGAGCAGACAATCCCCCATAAATTTACAAGAAAATGTGTTACTCAGATGTAACATTTGGCCCACCCGGGGGCGCCAAATGTTACATCTGCTGTAACACATTTTCTTATGTATTTTGGGCGGTTGTCTGCTCAGTATCTTAAAACTATCTTAAAACTATTGAAGTGGTGACATCTTAGTAGAGGAGCTTATATTAAAAAAGGTTTATTGACACTATTTACATATCAAAGGAAAATTCTTACAAGAAGTGGCCAAAAAGTTTTGCGATCTACTATAGTGGACTTAATCTTAAAATATTTTACATCTTATTCTATTTTTTCATTGTTGCCAGACTCAACTTTTGTCGCCTCAAGGTGGGGAGGATGATGAAGATAAGCCTTGAAAATAAGACAAGATCATCCTTTCCACCTCGAGGCGACAAAAGTTGAGTTTGGCAACAATAGAAAGAAAGAATAAGATGTTAAAATATTTTAAGATGAAGTCCACTATAGTAGATTGTAAAACTTTTTGGCCACTTCTTGTAAGAATTTTCCCCTTTGAAATGTAAATAGTGTTAATAAACCTTTTTAATATAACCTTTTCTACTAAGATGTCACCACTTCAATAGTTTTAAGATACTGAGCAGACAACCGCCCATAAATTTACAAGAAAATGTGTTACGCAGATGTAACATTTGGCGCCCCCGGGTGGGCTTTGTCTACTTGATAAATACAGATGAAGCGATGACAAGATCGCCATTAAGTTTGATCTGATTAAGTCTTTATTTGGTTACCCTCTTCAAGTTTAAGACAAGGTAAGTTGCAACTGCTTGCCCTGATTTAGAAAATAGAATATGCATCAAATTTATTGAAGCAATACGATATTGTTTGCGAATTGTGCAAATTGCAGAAGAATTTATTTAAGAAAATTGCAATAGTTAAGAAATGGATGCAATTTATAAGGCAAAGCGCACTATTTTAAGATCGCAAGCAATAAAGCTATTCAAAAAGATTGATGCGAAATTAGCAGAAGGTAACATAAATGAAGATGATTTAGACCAACTTTTGGCGGAATTGGATTTGAAAGAAAAGGAGCTTAATATTCTTGATATTAAAATTCAGAAAACCATAGAATTAAAAGATGTGGAAGAAGAAATCTTAAAATGCGATGAATATAATACAAGTATAATAGTCTGGCGAACAAAAATAAAACGCGCCATAGCAACATTAGAAACTGGTTCCAATTTTATTGCGCCAACTACGGCTTCCAATAATTTAAAAGAAAGCATTATAATTCGAGAACTTGAATCCCCACAGATTAGTAAAGATCGACTAGTTACCGATGAAATTGACTATGATCAAAATTTGACGGATTGGCTAACATTTTGGGATCCCATTCAGCAAAAATCTGAGGACGATGCAAATAAGGCACAGATGAATTATTTCGAGAAAACTGGCGAGCAGAAGGAAGATAGCAGATATGAAATAAATTTACCGTTCAAAATAGATGAAGCCATATTGGGAAAAAATAAAAATTCATCAAAAAGACTGGAATCTAAGTACGGAATATCAGAAAAATTAAGACTTCGCGGAAAATACGAAGATTCTGACAAATGGATTCAAGGAAGAATAACAGATGAATTTCAAGATTCTGAGCTGACCAAGAAAACTAACTTAAAGGAAAATGACAGCGATAGTGTAACTAGTGGATACACAGCTGATAGACAGTACTTTGCCAAATTAATGATTCCTGGAGCAAACGTTGGCTTCAAAATTGGCAAAGGAAGAGAAAACATTAGAAATCTACTGCAAAAAGGTAGTGCTAAGATAGTGTTCACTCAGGATGGTACACGGCAAACTGCACACGAAAAACCTCTAAGAATATGTAGCTATCCTGCGAAAGATAAAACTGCCAAGAAAACGATTATAAGGATTTTGGCGAGAAAAGATGTTTTAAATGGACCTGGCTCGCCAACAAGGGACAACATCACGATGCTCAGATCAGCTATTGTTGTGATTGTAAATGGTGTCGGCATGATGGAAAAGATTGAGAAAGAATTTGAACTGTCTCAAATTAAGTGGAAATTTGACCCTCCATGAGCCTTATGGTGGGGAGTTTTCGGGAAAGTCTCAGAAAATTCTCAAGAACCTTCTCCAAAAGAATTTAGAACATTCTTCCAAAACGTAAGAAAGCTGGATTTTTGAGAACTTTTTGAGCTGTCTCAGTAGAAAACTCAATTGGACAGTAGACTTTCCTTGTTTTTTAGTTTTAAGTGTTTTGAATTGTTAACTGACGTTTAATGTTTTATTTTAGTTTCATTAGTTTATAAGAAGATTATCTTTTTGGTTGAGGTTTTGAGTTTGTTCCAAACTCAAGGTGGGGAGGATGATGAAGATAAGCCTTGAAAATAAGACAAGATCATCCTTTCCACCTCGAGGCGACAAAAGTTGAGTTTGGCAACAATAGAAAGAAAGAATAAGATGTTAAAATATTTTAAGATGAAGTCCACTATAGTAGATTGTAAAACTTTTTGGCCACTTCTTGTAAGAATTTTCCCCTTTGAAATGTAAATAGTGTTAATAAACCTTTTTAATATAACCTTTTCTACTAAGATGTCACCACTTCAATAGTTTTAAGATACTGAGCAGACAACCGCCCATAAATTTACAAGAAAATGTGTTACGCAGATGTAACAAGTATAATACCACCAATATTATAGTATTAGACTGTAAAATCCATAATTTTGAGGTTTAGTACCGCGGAATTTTACAGTTTTAAAGTTGAACCTTTGCTTCCAGTACTGTACTGTGAAAACAAGTTTTTTATGCAGCGTATGTCCCGAAAACAGTTAATATAAGTTGCAGCGTTTTCATTGCAAAAAGAAGCACTATGGCATATAACTGGTTTCGTACTTATGTTAGTGAAGCTGAAATATCATGGCTCTCAAAAACCGGCTAAGGTTTCCGAGTTGATGCTATGCTTCACAATTATTTTCCTTAAACGCGTATGGTGCAAAATTATACTAAAAAACACTTTTTGAAATAATGCGGCTACTTGAAAATACCCTGCTTGTTTTGAACTAGTTTCTATGTACATGTCTAATTTCAGAGAGATGTTTTTGCCAATTAATTATGAGTTTCAAGTATACACGTTGTTAAAAAAAAATTCAAAAGTATTTATTTCAATATAAAATGACATTTTCAAAGAATATATTCTACTTATCTTACTTTGTTCGTCGCAAAAATTTATTGCCATGTATCAAAATGTTGCAGTAAGTATTACTGATGTCAAATAGATCACCCGAAAGGTACACAAGATATTTCTTAGCTTAGAATATATAAAAGGGAGCTCTACAAAAGAAGCTCAAAAGTAGATTAAAAAAATAAACATCGAGTTCTTTACATACAGTCAGAGGATAACTTCAAGGAAATTCCCCATTGGTACGCAAGATAAAGTGATATCCTTGCAGATCTTTGTAGTTTTCGGACCCCTAGGGATTTTGTTGGTAACTTTAAGCCATGCATGTAAAGCTTAGAACTTTTTGTTAGTTTTACTCAAAAGAAGCTTAGCGATCAACTCTGACATTCTAAAAAAAGGGGGGGGGGATACAGATGAACATTTCAGTTTTACAAAAGCATTACTTTTATTCTTTCAGAACTTTTTTAGTATGATTTTTTAAAAAGATTTTTGGCAGTTTTAAAATTAAATCCTTCATTTCGTTCTTTAGTGGAAGCGCACAATAACTGATATATTTTAATTCTAGAGTTTATAGTAGGCCTTTTCCAAAACCTGTACAGTCTGTCCACGGTTGCTATGGGATTTGCAAGCATTCAGTCTGACGAGTCTATCTGAATGAAGATGGAAGGGGGTATAAAGTTTGATGTACATGTTCGGCTCAATTAATACGCTAACAGAAGTCTGAAAAAGTTGGCATGCTAATAAAACGAATAGACGCTGACATTTGCGCCTGTAAACCGGTTATCATCTATTGCATCTCAACTGTAGCAGTATCAAAATAATTATTTTTAATGAAATATTTTTCTCTGCTCTAAGGAAAACCTATTTAGTAAGGATAAAAAGTCATCATAGATCAATCTTAAATTATTAACTTGTCTGATTATTTTTACACATTTTGGTGATTTAAAAATTGAGTAACAATATGCATTATTTTTAATAACTACGTAGAGTTTCTTCCCGTTTCTCGTACCGTTTTTGAGATAAAAACGCTAATTCTGAGTTTAATCGCCAGGTGGCCATGCAAACGAGCTTTAGCGGGCACAAAGTTTAGATGGTAGAACATCGCTTATCGTGCACTTCTAACAAAAACCACTTTTACCCAAAGTCCTCTTATCTTGAATTTTATTTTTGGTAAGAAAGCAATACCCACTTCAATGTCATCAGCGACAACCATAAGAAACTGCGCTATTTGTACATGATAAGTAAAGTACTACTGTATAAGGTAATTATTTGTTCATTCATAGTAATGTTTAAAATTTGCGAATAAAGAAAAACGGAACTGGACATATCCGCCGCAAATTTTATCCCCCTTTTTTCCGCATGGGACATTTCCGCCGCGACTCCTATTCCCCCTCTGACTGGCACAGGACAAATCCGCCGCGCCATTTCCAAGGGTGAGAAAGGGGTTACTGGTTTTAAATTTTCATTCTTGGCGACACATCCTCATTTGGCGACAAAGACCTAATCAAAAAAGCGGAATTTATTCCCGGACTACTTATATTAGGTGGGAAATCGCAAAGAAGTCAAAAAACAAAAAACCACACACACACACACACACACACACACACACACACACAATGCAGTGTAAATCAATTTAAACTTCGCCAAATATTACACTCTACCAGCTCAATCGGCGGATTTGTCCTGTCGCACAGAAACGGCGGGGAGAAACGCGGCGGAAATGTCTCATGAGGTGGATGACAGAGATAAATTTTGCGGCGGAAATGTCCTACGTTGCGGCGGAAATGTCCTGTGCCCAAGAAAAACAGAGTACTACATTGTTAAAAAGAGTCCAACAATTAAAGGTAACTATGCTATGTTTTATAAAATTAATACTACTACATTTTATAGCGCATGTGATATTTAGTGAATCAGTTTATTGTTTTCAGTTGTAGTAATATATCATAAACACATCACATTTAGAAGTTATTTTCCAAATATGACCATGTTTTAATACAGAGTTGAACCTTCAATCATTTCTTAACAACCATTTTAGGTATTTTTCTCTTATCTGAAAATTTTAATTTATCTAACAATGGTCCTGTCCAAATTTTAATATTTTTTAAATAAGTGACTTAAAGCGACCATTAACGTTTTTCAATGAAATTATTTCAAAATGAATATTTATCTTTTTATGCAGAAAAAGGACTCAATTTACGACTAATTTCAACTTATAAACCTACATTGCAGGACCAGTTTTCTGATCAAACTAATCACATGACTATTACTTATGAATCACAAAGGCAAAATGATTAGGCGTATTGAGATTAATATCAAGCTTTGTACAAGCACAAAAAAATAATGCATTTAGCATGTGTTGCAAAATATTCCAAAAAAGTAATGTTTCTGCTTGAATTATTTAAAATATTATAAAAGAAATTTTAAAAATGTATTTTTTGTCACATCAATGGCTCTAAAATACCCCCCCCCCCCTTTTTAATAACATATTCAATTTTAAAACATTATGAATAATCATCGTAATCATTTATCTTTTTAGCCTACTTTCCCGTTAAAAATAAAAGAAAGACGAAAAAAGTATTAAAATTGGCTTAATGCATCTAAAAAATATCGCCAAGTCCAAAAAATATCGCCAAGTTAAAAAAAAATATCGCCAAGTTCAAAAAATATTGCCAAGTTAAAAAAATAAAAAGGTAAAATGAATATCGAAAAATTAAAAATTTGAAAGTAGGGTATTGAGATAGGGAATTTGTGTGTCGGTCTGTCGGTCTGTCGGTCGGTCTGTCTGTCTGTCCCCCCCCCTAATAACTTTTGAATGAATATTCCGATTTGGACAAACTTTTTTTTGTTGGAAAGATCTCGGCGAGTACAGCTCATTCCCATATTTGATTTTTCGATTTGAACAATTTTTGGTTCAACTTTGAGCCGTTGAAACAACCTGTCCCGCGATGCTAACTTTTTAGTTAACAGTCCGATTTCAACAAACTTTTTTTTGTTCGAAAGATCTTTTCACGGATACTTCATGCCTGTATCTACATTTTCGATTTGAACAATTTTTCGTTCAACATTGAACCGTTCAAGCAACCTTTCCCCCCTAATAACTTTTGAATGAACATTCCGATTTGAACAAACTTTTTTTTGTTGGATAGATCTCGGCGATTACAACTCATTCCCATACTTGATTTTTCGATTTGAACAATTTTGGTTCAACATTGAACCGTTCAAGCAACCTTTCCCCCCCTATTAACTTTTGAATGAACATTCCGATTTGAACAAACTTTTTTTTGTTGGAAAGATTTCGGCGAGTACAACTCATTCCCATATTTGATTTTTCGATTTGAACAATTTTTGGTTCAACTTTGAGCCGTTCAAACAACCTGTCCCGCGATGCTAACTTTTTAGTTAACAGTCCGATTTGAACAAACTTTTTTTTGTTCGAAAGATCTTTTCACGGATACTTCATGCCTGTATCTACATTTTCGATTTGAACAATTTTTCGTTCAACATTGAACCGTTCAAGCAACCTTTCCCCCCTAATAACTTTTGAATGAACATTCGATTTGAACAAACTTTTTTTTGTTGGATAGATCTCGGCGATTACAACTCATTCCCATACTTGATTTTTCGATTTGAACAATTTTGGTTCAACATTGAACCGTTCAAGCAACCTTTCCCCCCCTATTAACTTTTGAATGAACATTCCGATTTGAACAAACTTTTTTTTGTTGGAAAGATTTCGGCGAGTACAACTCATTCCCATATTTGATTTTTCGATTTGAACAATTTTTGGTTCAACTTTGAGCCGTTCAAACAACCTGTCCCGCGATGCTAACTTTTTAGTTAACATTCTGATTTGAACAAACGTTTTTTTGTTGGAAAGATTTCGGCGAGTACAACTCATTCCCATATTTGATTTTTCGATTTGAACAATTTTTTGTTCGAAAGATCTTATCAAGGATACTTCATTCCCGTATTTACATTTCCGATTTGAACAATTTTTCGTTCAACATTGAACCGCTCAAGCAAGCTGTCACCCCTAATAATTTTTGAGTGAACAGTCCGATTTAAATAAACTTTTTTTTTGTTCGAAGGATCTCAGCAAGGATACTTCATTACAGCATTTAAATTTTCAATTTGAACATTTTTTCGTTCAACATTGAACCGTTCAAGCAACCTTTCCCCACCTAATAACTTCTGAGTGAACCATCCGAATGGAATAAACTTTTTTTTGTTTGAAAGATCTCGGAGAGGTTCATTCCCTTATTTCGCTTTTTGGTTTGAACCGTTTTTCGTTCAATATTGAACCGATCAGAAAAAAATTTAACATTAGCGCCTACGGGGAATTTAAGTTGAATGTTGATCCTGGAACTTAAAGTCGGATTTCCTTCAAACTAACTTTGTAAAAAAATGGTTTTGATAAATAATGTTTGTAAAGTACTTTTCTGAATAATCTTCTGTGAGGACTCTGATTCCGACTCCGACTCCACAAACATGGCGGAAATGCAGGCTCAGAAAAAAATGACTGACTGTGCAGACGATTTTTTGTTTATTTATTCATTTGTGTTATTTTATTTATTACTATTATTTTTTTTTGGCAGACGATTTTTTTTTTGTAACAAAAGTGTTTCATTCACGAGGGCATTTTATTCTTTATTTAAATTTAACAACTGGCAACGGTTTAAAAGTGAAAATCGAGACATTTTATCGACGGACGAGTTTTTTTTCCTTTCTTTGATAAAATGTGTTTTGATGTACTTTGTACTTTCATTTTTTATTTATTTATTTATTTATTTTTTTTTTTGAAAACGATTGAGGAATTTTTCTACGGAAGAACTGTAACAGTTACATTCTTTAAAAGGTGCGACAAAACTTCATTTATTCATTTATTTACTTTTTATGTCTCTATTTCATCTGATGAGAGGGGTATATTTTGCTTTTAGAAATCAGCTTTAAGTGCTAAAAAGGTATGTTTGACATAATGTTTAGTCTCAGATGATCAAGAGAATAATGATCAGATGCTAGAATGCCGATGTCGATGTACGGGAAAGTAGGCTCGTTTAGTTCTTGACAGAACTTCTTGTTTTATTATAAGGTAGAACCAAGGAAAAAACTAACGTTATGCTCATTGCCGTAAATGTTTGCTGTAATTAAATTTGAATTCTTCATCTAAAATAATTTCTAATTCATCTCTAACAGTATTTTGAAAGGCTGATTTTTTATATGAAAATATTATACCTTTACATGAATATAGGATATCATTATATGAAGGTATTATACCGTTAATTGAATATATTTTCCATTCATTAAGTATATTATAACATTATAACATTCAATATCTTTCTCCATCTTTCTCTTTTCTATTTTTTGTCTATCCTATTAGAGAAATTGTCTCTTACTTTTTGGCGCATTGTGTTGGTAATCATCGATAAATTTGCTACAATGAATTGCTTTGTTTAAAGTAGATGGCGTACACAAATAAATAGTTTTCAGAGGAGTTATGCAAATCGTTGCAGCTGTCACATTATCTTCATTAGTCAGATTTGCAATAGTTGTTATAATTGCAGTTAGTATTCCAGTATTGGTAGATTTGTTTTTAAAAAAATCATTCTTTATTTAAAAAAAAAAAAAAAAAAAAAAAAAAAACTCCAAACTTTGTGTAACGGTCATGTATTATTTAAAACTCCCTTCGAATATTTTGGTGTTTTTATCTTGTCCATTTCGCCTTCAAAAATATTTTGGAAGTCTTGTGGAGACATGAGCTTATTTCATACATTAAACTCTTCATCTGCTTTTCTATTGCTAAACATTTAGAGTTATCAGTAGCGTTGGGGGCCAATTACTATAATTTTCTGAAAATATTGTGACAGTTATTGGCCACAACAAAATTTTAATTTTTAAGAATATTGCACCTCAAATTTACTTATTAGTCATCACAGCTATAAATCTCAAAGTATTTTAAAAGCTGTAAATACATAGAGTTCTTTTGAAATTTCGCATAAAAAAATTCTAGAGTCTTACCGTTTTCTTAAAAAAACGACTTGTTTTTGTTTGGGCTCCAAGAAATCACAGATCACAAAATGACTTAAATCACCTAGAGCAAACTCGTTCATATACTTTAAACAGTTATTAAACATGCTACCTTCACATATTTTTTAAACCATCTTTAAACCAAATGGTTGCCCGTTTTTTAGCATTGAAGTTGAAATGGCCAACAACTATATGGGGGCCAATAACTACCGTTTCCCCTATTCTTTAATTACAATGAGCTTCACAACTTTTAAATTCCACTAAGAGTCTTGTTAAAGTTTAAAACACAATTCTCCAAATAAATCAATCAAATAATTTTGGAAAAAAATAGAACCGAATTCAGTGGGAAATTGCTCTAAAAAGTAAATTTTTTTTTTCTTTGAACACCATCGAAACTACTTTTAAACATAAGTTTTGAAGTCGGCGCAAAAACAATGTATAGAATCCTACGCAACTATAATTCAACTATATACATTTTAATGGATCCAGGTTCTTTAAAAGCGTTCGCATACATTTCATTCATTACCACACATTCGTGTACTGGTACAAATATTCTGCTTTTAATTTTCAATGGTTTCTCTGAAAAATGTTGGCAAAATTTGGTTAAATATCATTTGATCTATCGTTTTTGCGCCGACTTCAAAACTTATGTTTAAAAGTAGTTTCGATGGTGTTCAAAGAAAAAAATTATTTTTTACTTTTTAGAGCAATTTCCCACTGAAGTCGGTTCTATTTTTTTCCGAAATTATTTTATTTTATTCTTTTTAGTGTAAGTGTACTTATGAAATAAGGTAATGTTTTCATTACGGAACTTCACCTAATTTTTTTAAGTAAATGCTCCATAAAATAAACTGAAAAAAAGGAAGAAACTATCAACGCGTCTAAAATTATAAACGATTGACACTAAAAAAATTTTTTTTGGTTATTCTCTGATACTTATTTGTGTACTAGCTTAATCAAAGCCATTTAAATATCAACGATTTGTCAACTAATTTATATTTCAAAGCAATTTTAATTTCTCGTTGTTCATAAGATTTTGACACATACTACGTACGTTACCGCTAATGAGTTTCATGTTAGATTTAGTTAAGCCTTGGTTCAAAATTTTCATCATAATTACTATTAATATTGCTGTTGCGAGGCAAAAATTTTTGCAACAATGGATTGAAAATTTAATCATTTAATGGGGAAATGACATGAAATTTACTGTTTTCCATAATAACTTTTTTTCTAGTGAACAAATATCGTCATATGAGTACATGGTACCTAAGTTACACCATCTCCTATAGATTTTAAAAAATCGTCCAAATCGGTTCAGTAGATCATAAGTTATGTGCAAACAAACAAAACAAAAACATACGCTTTGAATTGATAACCTCCTCCTTTGTTGAAGTCGGTTAAAAACATACGCTTTGAATTGATAACCTCCTCCTTTGTTGAAGTCGATTAAAAATACATTAAGTTAAGTAAGTAACAGGAGATATTAATTATTCAAATTTAGTCACTTTTCAACGCTTAACTCTGTACCTCAAAACCAGACTAACGTAAGTCCATTTTCGTCATTTTTCAGTAGAGGGGAAAAACGATTGTCGAATACATGCAAAGGATGGGATTCGCGCTCTTTTCACGCTGCTAAATAATTGTGAAGGAATTTGTTTTATAGAATAATGTTCTAATGAGTAGATCTGGAATAAGACTACAATGAAGCAAAAAAGTGAAAATAGCCATTTTTGGACTTACGTCGTTCTGGTTCTGAGGTACAGAACTCTATACGCAAATTTAAACCACTATTTAACTTCAGAGAGGAAAGAGCAGCTTGTCTGGAAAATAGATCTAGTGTTTCAAGTTTGCGTGCACAGTTAAGCCTTGAAAATTGACTAAATTTGATTAATCAATATCTCCTGTTCTAATTAACGGAGAGAAACGTGCTAAAACTTTTCTTTTTCAGAAAAAAAAAAACCCTTTCCAGTGATATATAATGTTTTGGGGTGGGGGAAGCTTTTATCCCCTCAATTATGGCGGATTCACCAAAAATGAGACTAATTAATTAATTTAAAAATAACTATGCAGCGTACGAGATGGACGGAGTGTCCCCACCGCGAATAGAACCGAGGACCTCTGTGGTAGAAACCCAGTGCTTTGGCCGCTGGACTAAAAGGCCTCATAACCCGGCGGGCAAAGTTGAGTTATATGCTCTCTAAGCGTATGCCGCCACAATACTCCCCTCCTAGTGATGGAGCGGGGAGCGCGAGAGAGCGATATGTTTTGAATTAGATGGAGCGCCAAGGAGCCAGGCGTTCTGGCTGAAGTTGTGCCTGTTGCTGCAGCTGGGAGAGTTGCTGCAGAGCAAGGAGCGTGTCCGCGGTCGGGAGCATGTGAGTCTGCGCCAGCGGTTGGGCGGACGTGGAGCGATGCAGGCAAAGCGAGTGAGCGTTGCAGGCAAAGCGAGTGAGCGTTGTAGGAGAAGCGAATCCTGTGTTGCGTATGTTCATGGCGCCATCTGTTGTCCGGGTCATCAACTGCGGCGTACGAGATGGACGGCGTGTCCGCACCGGGATAGAACCGGAGACCTCAGTGGTAGAAACCCAGTGCTTTGGCCGCTGGACTAAAAGGCCTCATAACCCGGCGGGCAAAGTTGAGTTATATGCTCTCTAAGCGTATGCCGCCACAACTAATTGGAAATTTAGAATTTGACCTTCGAGATGCATTACACGGGGATACCTTCGATTTTTTGTGCCAAGTTTCAGGTCTGTAGGTGCTGCGGGGGCTTCTGACCATCGGTTACAATCGTAGAAACAAACAAACACCGTCATCTTTATCTATCTACTAGCAGTACCCGCACGGCGATGCCCGTGCATTTAAATGGGAAGGAAGTCCACCGAATAAATTTAAATTCATTCCAACCCTCTGAAGAAAAATTATTATAGTTGAAGCGGTATAGTAATTTGCTACTTTAGCGACATCGTATTTGCATGCTTGAATAAAAAATAAATGAAATATTTTTGCATAAATAAAAAAATACTTCATATGATACTATATTAATGTATTTTACTACTCATACTGTCTGAAAACACTTTTTCAGATATATTATTAGAAAAAAGTCAACGCAAAAACAAAAATGTCAAATTGATAATAATTGGCCACCTTAGCATAGTTATTGGCTATGAAACCATACAGTTATTGGCCATGTAAACATTCAATGTTATACTGGATTATTCATATACATATAGGAAAATATTATACCTTTACATGAATATAGAAAAGCATTATATGAAGATATTATACGGTTAACTGGATATATTTTCCATTCATTAAATATATAATAACACTATAGCATTCAATATCTTTCTCCATCTTTCCCTTTTCTATTTTTTGACTTCTCTTTATTTGTTCTAGTCTTCTTTAAAGCATTTTCTTTCTGTACGGCTGCTTGTCCATTCCGTTTTCTTTTCTTTTCTTTATTTTTCACTCTTTTTGCTGCTTTTCTTGTTCATTGTTTTTAATAGTTGCTCTATAGCTCTCAGAAACTAAAATGAATGGGTTTTTTTTGTCTATCCTATTAAGAAATTTTCTCCCACTTTTTGGCGCATTTTGTTGGTAATCATTGTTTTGTTTGAAGTAGATGACGTACACCAATTTATAGGAGTTTTCAGAGGAGTTATCACAATTGCTGTTGCTGTCACATTATCTTCATTAGTCAGATTTGCATTTGTTCTTATAATTGCAGTCAGTATTTCAGTATTGGTAGAGTTTTTAGAAAAATCAATCTGGAAAAAAAAGAGCCAAATTTTGTATAACGGTCATGTATTATTTAAAACTCCCTTCTGATATTTCGGTGCTTTTACCTTGTCCATTTCGCCTCCAAAAATATTTTGAAAGTCTTTTAGAGACATGAGTTTATTTAATACATTAAACTCTTCACTTGATTTTTCTGTTGCTAAACATTTAGAGCTATCAGTAGCGTTCTCATCATAGGGGGCTAATTACTATAATTTTCTGAAAATATTGTGAGAGTTATTGGCCACAACAAAACTTTAATTTTTAAGAATATATTCTTATATTACACCTCAAATTCACTTATTAGGCATCACAGCTATACATCTCACAGTATTTTAAAATCTGTAAATGCATTAAGTTCTTTTAAAATGTCGCATAAAAAATTCTAGTCTTACCGTTTTCTCTACAACCTTTTAAACTACACTAAAAGTCCTTTTAAAGTTTAAAACAATTCGCCAAATAAATCAAAAATACAGGAGATATACTCAAATTTAGTAAATTTTCAAGGCTTAACTCTATACGTAAATTTAAACCACTTAAGAAAGAGCTGCTTGTATGGAAAATGGATCTAGTGTTTCAGTCTTGCGTACAGAGTTAAGCCTTGAAAATCGACTAAATTTGATTAATTAATATCTCCTGTCCTAATTAACGGACAGAAACGGGCTACAACTTTTCTTTTTCAGAAAAAAAAACCCTTTCCAGCGATATATAATGTTTTGGGGTGGGGGAAGGTTTTCCCCCCTTCAATTATGGCGGATACACCAAAATTGAGACTAATTAATTAATTTAAAAATAACTAATTCGAAATTAAAAATTTGGCCCTCGAGGTGCATTACAGCGGGATACGTTCGAATTTTTGAGCCAAGTTTCAGGTCTGTAGGTGCTGTGGGGGCTTCTGGCCAGCGGTTACAAACGTACAAACAGACAAACGAACACCGTCATCTTTATATATATATATATATAGATATAGATATAATATATGAATATATATATGTATATAAATATATATTACCGTTTAAGTGCATAATACATTTCATAGAATAACTGCATTTTTTGAAAACTTCAGAAAAGTCAGGGGCAAGGCGGGACTCGAACCCGCGACCACTTGCTTACGAGGAGAATACCTTACCCCTAGGCCACCGTGACCCCATTTACAGTACATGATCAAGACAAAAAAAAGAAGTTTTATTCTTCACCTAGTTCTGTGAAAAAATAAATGATACACCATTAAAGTGAGGAAAAAAAAAACAGAAAATTTCAAACTTTTTTTTCTAATTTACAGTAAAATGGGGTAAACCGGTGCACTTTTCAGCTTTGATCATAAAAAAAATCAAAATATCGTTTGTTAATTTTATTTTTTGAGTAAAAACTTTAGTTTAATGTACGAATGAAGGCTTTCACGGCCGGAGTAAATACTAGTTAATTATTCCGGGCTGTTGTGCCGTGGTCTAAATGGCTTTAATTGCCGGCTGGGTCAGACTGAAAAGTCGGCGATCGCGAAGCACACTTTCAGTAATGGAATACATGATATAAAATTCAAAGAGGCCAAAATAATTTCACGGACTTCAAATTAATTCCCCAGATTGAATAGAAAGGCCATTGAAATTTTCAAACACCCAAATAATTTTAACAAGAAGGAGGAAGAAGTAAAAGTTAACAAGCTTTGGCATCCAGTCATCTGTCAATCTCGAGCCGGAAGGTAGAGGGCGCTGCGTTTTCAGTTTAAAATCTTGCAGCAGTTCGAAATTTCGCATCAGTCGCCAAATTAATCAACGACACCCACTGAAGATGACCGCCGCAGTTGCGATCGAAACGTATGGATTAAAGCCATTTAAACCACGGCACAACAGCCCGGAATCCTTAACTAGTAAAAACTTCAGTTTTTTTTTTTTTTTGCTCTTGATACTCTAAACCAGCTGCTTTAATAAAAAAAGTGTAAGGTTACCATTGTTAATGAATGTAACGTTTCACAACTTCTAGAACAAGCTGTGTTGAAGAAACGTGTCAGCTTTTGACTATTCTTCTAGGAAAAAAAAAAAAAAAAAAAAAACGTTAAAAATGATTACTGCTGTCAAGACAAAGTTTCGCCTGATTCAAAAACTTAAAAGTTATGTCGTTTCACAATAATATATTTTATTTAAAATAAATAAGTAAGGATAAAGATGTATTGCGGCATACATTACGTATGTGATTTTTGGCGCCTTTTTCACTTATGCTCCTTTTTCACTTATACGACGGTTTTCAGTGGTCCCCGCTCATTCCATAGTAAAATAATGATAATTTCATTCATTTATGCGTCGCTCTAAAGTTTAATATTTCACTTATACGCCGATTTTTTTCTTACCATGTGCAATTTTTTTTTATATTTTTGAATATAAATTGATTAAACATAAATTGATTGAGATTTAGGAATGCTATATTTTTCCCTTTATGTCATATTAGTTACGTTTAGTTACAATAATTGTCTAACAGTCATTGATATCAACCTATTTTGTACAGAAACACTCTTATTCATGATGTCAGTGAATTATATGCTTTGTTTTAAACTTCTGAATGAGCTTTTTCACTTATGCGTTTTTCTCACTTATGCGCCTTTTTCTGTGGGTCCCCTGGGCCGGCGCATAAGTGAAAGTTCACTGTATAATATAAACCATGCGGCTTGTGAGCAAATTGGCTAAAAAACTGATGCTTGAATACAAGAAGAATGATTTCATTTTGGTTGTAGAAAATTCATCTTATTTAAATCCAAATTTATGATTATACATTCTTGAGAACCGTAAAAAGATAAAACTATTCAGAAAATAATCATTTAATCTGTAATACAATTTTACTTGCAAACGTCTAAAGAATTAATGCCAAAATGTTTAAAGTTGTTCAGGAAATGAATACATATATACACATTTTTTAATTAAAACTATGGAATAAAGAACTCATCTAGAGCTTAATTCATGAGATATATTAACGAAACGGATGAAATGTTTTAAGAACGAATTTCTTGAAAAATTATTTTTTTTTTCTTTTACTAGAAGTTCGAAGAGAATCAAGGAAATATTTAATTTATGCTACTATTTTTTGAAGGCTGCGACATTAAAACTAAAAAGATATTTTTAAAAACGAGAAGTTCGCTGAAGCATGGGATCAATTTTGCTACTTCACTTGATTCTAATATGATTGCTTTTCCGTGTTAGAAATGCTTTTCTTTCCAGAGAATAAATTATTACATGCTACATCTTCGAATTATGAAGTAATCGCTTTCTTAACATGTAAAAATTTGTCCATTTGAATCCTATGCTTAGAAATTTTAAGTTTTTCTTGATAAAGTTTCATCATTTTGACTTGTATACATTTACACAACATTAACTGCCCCAAAAAAATTTAAGTAAACGAACCTTTTACCTTTATAGTACTTTCAAGAACTTTGTTAGAGCAAAAAATCCATGTATCTGAATTACATGTTTTTAGGTACGTTAAACGTTTGATTTGATAAGTTTAAATAAGTTACCGGTAGAAGATACGAAGCATAAATTTGTACTTTTTTATTTGTGCTTAAATCATATAAGTAATTCTTTTCACTTTTCAATAATAATAGTAATAATAATGTAAAAAAATAAAACGTATAATAAATCTCCTATATAGCGAAGAATTAAACGAAGGGGTGACGACGACGATATAGCGAAGGGTGAAACTTAATCTTGATCTATTTAGGGGCCTTAGGGTTACCAGAGTAAAGTTTCGGGCATTGCCAAGCTTTGCCAAATGCACGTGCCGCTAATGATTGCTCATCGTAAAAATTTCCAAAACGCGATACTTACCAGAAAATACAACCATTCATCAACCGGTTGAAAAAGCATAACACGCGCTGGATCCAAAGTGGTGAAACTTAATCTTGATGCGTCGGCTCGTCTATATAGGGGCCTTAGATCAAATTAAAGTTATTGTGGTGTAATTTTATGTTGCGTATTGTTTAAATAAGGTTGTGATGATGATGTCTTGTCCAAATAAGGTTATGTTTTTTAAGAATAAATTACGGCTGTTTTTAAATGCGTAATTGCAACCAAGGGCGTAAAAATGCTTTTCAAGTTTCTCTAAATAAGTATTTCGAACTTTAGAAAAAAACACGATTTTACAAACCTCGTTTTTCTTAACCGAGCTCGACTTTGTCGCCAAGTACTCTCATATTGTTGAAACTTAACTGCAACCGTAAAGAATGGGCAATGCTTATAAAGGCGCATGCGCCTCTGCCGAGTGGCGATTCTGTTTTGATTTTGGTTTTGTATGTGTTCTGTGCTGTGTAAGTCCATGTCTTGTGTCGTTCAATAAAGTGTGTTCAAGGAAAACGTCTGATGTTTGGCTCAACATGCGAAAAATGATTTAAGAATTAACATTTTTGGTGCCGAAACCCGGGAACGCCTTTAGATTAAAAATTTTGAAATTTTACTTCGAAATGGATGTCGAAGCTCTGAAGAAAATTCGAACGCCTATAAGAAAGGCAACAACAGAAGCAAGTAAGGCCATTGATAATGAAATAGCGAATGGCGACAGAATGTCCGTTGATATCATTGAAGAAAAATTTGCTACGCTTCTAGATAAGGAACAACAACTGAAAAAATTAGACGAAGAAATAATGAAGTTGGTCGATACAGATGACCTTGAGAAGGAAATAGAACGGGAATTGGAATACCAGGATTTAATCATAACCTGCAAAGTTCGGGTGAGTAAAATTCTCCAAAAACGAGATTTTGCAATGCGAAATTCAGCGAAGGAAGCTGTTGAAAATGAGCAATGCAGCCTTAGAATTCCTCAGTTGCAAATTCCCCAATACGATGGAGATATTTTAAAATTTAATGATTTCTTTTCCCAATTCGAAACCGCAATTCACAATAACGTAAAATTGAGTGATGTAGAAAAGTTTAACTATTTAAAGTCCTATTTAGTTAACGAGGCCGAAATAGCAGTTAGAGGTTTAACTTTAAACTCTGAAAATTACAAACTAGCCATTAACATATTGAAAGAACAATTTGGTAGAACTGATATAATCATTGACACACACATGTCTGAATTGCTTAATTTAAATCCTGTTCGTAAATCTTTTGATATTGTAAATTTGCGAAAGTTGTATGCCGAATGTGAAATCAATATTCGGGGGTTACAGAATAATGGAGTAAATTCTGATTCGTACAGTGCATTGCTTTACCCAATATTGCTAAAATCAATTCCTCGGGATTTATCGTTAGAATTTACGCGAAAATCATATGGGAAAGCAAGAAATGTAATTTCAGACTTGTTGAACTTTTTGAAGATTGAAATTGAGTGTCGTGAACGGAATGCACATTTAATGAATTCTTATGACTCAGACTTACGCAAAGAAACTAAAAGTAACTCTATCGAAAGGTTTAATCAGAAACCGGGACCATCTAATAAAAACAAAATAGATTCTTCATTTGGTAAAAATAAAATTCCCACAACCTCTGCGTTTGTTGTCAATGTTAGCAAATGCGCGTTTTGTACCACAGAAAACCAAAATAATCATAGTTCAGAATGCTGTCCGTTATCTATTGAAGATAGGAAATTATCATTAAGAAAAAATGGTCTTTGTTATCTTTGCTTATCTCGCGGTCACATATTTCGGACTTGTAAAGCAAGGCAGTCTTGTAGCAAATGTAAAAAACGCCATTCAGAATTAATATGTGAAGCGGATAAAGCAGTATTGCCCTCCCCGGGAACTGGCGTAAATCTCAGTTCGGTAGGCAAAAATTCTGAAAGTCCAGCAAAAATAATTTCATGCGCGAATGTAAACACTGCTGGCTGTGATGAGGTACTATTGGAAACTTGCAATGCAGTTTTAGAGCATGATTCGTGTAAAAAGGAAATAAATTTATTGCTGGATAACGCGTCACAGAGGTGCTTTTTGAAAAAGGATTTAGCTAATGAATTAAAATTGCCCGTTATAAGACAGGAAGATTTGTTGGTGTACACGTTTGGTTCGCGAGAACCGTTACACAAGAAATACGATGTTGTGCAATTTACTCTTAGCAATACGCGTGATCCCGAAAAGAAAATTAGGATAGAAGCTTTGTTGAGTGAGTTTATTTCAGGTACCCCATTTAAAACACCGTCAAATAAGTTAAAAAACGCACTTAGTGCTAAAGGCATTCAATTGTCAAACATAAATGAATCAAATGAAACTGAAATTTCCCTATTGATAGGCGCGCAATACTTTTGGCAAATTCATACAGGAAAAAAGGAAAAGTTAACGAAAACTTTATTCGCAATCGATACCATTTTTGGATCAGTAATTCAAGGTCGAATATCTCCGATAAACCAAAGCTACAAACAAAACGCCTCGGTTTTTAAAGTTGAATGTTGCTCAAATTTGAATGAAAATTTGACTCAATTTTGGAACTTAGAATCCATGGGAATTCACGAATCGGAAAAGGGTATATCTGATTGCGATAAAGATTTTATTTTAGAATTTGAGAAAAATTTGAAGTATAAGAATGGGATGTATGAAACTAAATTATTTTGGGGCGAAAAGCCAATTGATTTGTGCAATAATTGGGAGATAGCGAAAAGAAGATTTGATAAGTTAAACGTTAAAATAAAAGAGAACAACTGGCTATATAATGAGTATACAAATGTTGTTGAGGAGCAGATGAAAACAAATATTGTGGAAGAATGTTGCTCAGAATTAGAATTAAATTCTTATTACATGCCACATTCCGCGGTAGTGCGAAAAGATAAAGAAACGACGAAAGTCCGTTTGGTCTTTGATGGCTCGAGTTCAGGTGGTGCAAATCTGAAATCTTTGAATGACTGTTTGTATTCTGGACCGTCTTTAAATCCTCGGATTTTAGATATAATTTTGAGATTTCGCGAATATGAACATGCGTTTTGCAGTGATATTCAGGGTGCATTCTTAACTATTGGAATAGCTGAGGAGGATAGAGATTATTTAAGATTTTTTTGGTTTCCAAAAGAAGGGGACGATAAAAATTATAGAATATTGCGTATGGCTCGCGTGTCCTTCGGAATTACGAATAGTTCATTCATTTTGGCTGCTACAATTAAGTACCACATTCGAAAATATAAAGAAGTTGCCAGGGAAACTTACGAGCTGCTAAATTCCTCCCTATACGTAGACGACCTATTCGCAGGCTCATCAGAGTCCGCTGCTAAGGCCTTCGAACTCTCGAAAAGTGCGGTAGAAATTCTTAAAGATGCGAATATGAACTTACGTAAATTTAAGACTAATTCTGCAGAATTAAGAAAATTGTGGAATGAAAATGGCATAGAAGAAATCGATAAGTTAAGCGAGCGTCCTTTAAAAGTTCTGGGCATAATATGGAATTTAGACAAGGATACATTCAAACTAGATATTCAACCATTACTTGACATAATGAAAAATTTAAAGAACTCAAAGCGAAGTGTTCTGCAAACAGCTGCGAAAATTTTTGACCCTGTAGGTTTTGTATCCCCTTTCGTTTTAATTATAAAGTGTTTGTTACAAGAAATTTGGGAACGTGGCCTCGGATGGGATGAGGAGCTGCCTAGTGATTTAAAGAAAAAGTGGGAAGCTTGGTGCTCTCAAGTTTATCTACTTCAAGATTTCACCCTCGACAGAAAATTCTTTCCGTATCCTATAGAAGAAGCAAAAGACTTGCAAATTCATATCTTTTGTGACGCAAGCCCTAAAGCGTTTGGTGCCGTTTCATATTTTCGTTATATGACTGAGAACGGAAAGATATTTACAAGATTCATAACAGCTAAAAGTCGAGTTGCTCCTCTCAAGAAGTTGACTCTCCCGCGACTAGAACTTTTGGGTGCAGTGTTAGGATCGAGAATTTTGAAATATTTGAAAACTAGTTTCAATTTCCCAGTGACAAAAAGTTATCTTTGGACGGATTCTTCAATTACCTTGTATTGGATAAAAGGGAAAGCTACAAAGTACAAGCAATTCGTTTCGAATAGGATAATTGAAATCCAATCTAACTCAGATCCTGGAGATTGGCGTCACTGTAAACAGCAAAGATAATGTCGCGGATTTCGTTTCACGCGGAGTATCGGTCGAAAAACTCATCAACGATGAAACTTGGATTCATGGCCCTGAGTGGCTTCGCATGCCGGAAAATCATTGGCCTACAAATTTGAATTGCGATTTTTCTCCCACCGAAAGTTGTGATGACTGCTACAGTAGGGAACGAGTAGCTACATTTTCATGTGAAGTTAAAGCAAACCCAGATGCGATAATTGACTTGGCAAATTACAGCAGCTTAGGAAAGCTATTGCGTGTTACCGGTTGGGTACTTCGTTTTGTATACAACGTTCGAAAGGGTTCGAAAAAGCGAAGCGATGAATTAACAGCGGAAGAATTAGATGGTGCCGAAAAATGTTGGATTAGAATTGTACAGAGAGAGGTTTTCGCTGAAGAAGTCGCGTGTTTGAAACAAGACAAACCCTTATTTAAAACTTCATCAATTTCAGAATTTAGTCCGTTCCTCGATGCAGATCAGCAATTACGGGTTGGCGGACGACTGCAGAAATCTAAGTTTACCTATTTGCAAAAGCATCCTGTAATTTTGCCAGCCAAGCATCATTTTGTTAAGTTATTAGTTAGAGCTGCGCATAATAAGGTGTTTCACGGTGGAATTAGTGAAACTCTCTTGGAAATTCGAGAGCGATACTGGCTCATCAAAGGGAGGCAGACTGTGAAGAACATCTTGAAAAAATGTATGCTGTGCAAAAGGTTCAATTCGCCATCAGGTGCACAAGTTACTGCTCCATTGCCAGCTGTTCGCGTAGAACAGTCTGATGTGTTCTCCGTTACAGGAATCGACTTCGGAGGACCCCTCTACGTAAAGAATAGTGATGTTAAGCACTACATAGTTTTGTTCACGTGTGGTGTGACTCGGGCTCTTCATTTGGAACTCGTGAGCAGCTTAACTACCGAAACTTTTCTTATGGCACTTCGGCGTTTCATTAGCCGCCGAGGATTGTGCTCAACAATTTTGACCGACAATGCCAAGACTTTTAAGCGAAGTGATATTGAACTCAAGAATCTGTGGAGTGTGATTAGCCATCCCTTAGTTAAAGCTTTCTACGCACATCATAAAATACGCTGGCAGTTTATCATCGAGCGAGCTGCTTGGTGGGGCGGTTTCTACGAAAGACTTATTCGGTCAGTTAAACTTGCTGTAAGAAAGACTGTAGGTAAGACAACCTTATCTCGTGAAGAACTGGAGACTCTGTTGATTGAAATTGAAGGAGTTATTAATTCTCGCCCTCTTACTTATGTTTTTTCTAATATAAATGAACCTGAACCACTAACTCCTTCTCACATGATTTTAGGCCGTAGAGTAAATAGTTTACCACCTGCCAGGCTTGATTTTGATTCTAACTTATCGAACAGGAAAATTTTGATTAAAAAATTTAACTACCGGGAAAGATTACTAAATATGTTTTGGAACAAATGGGTCAAAGAGTATCTATTTTTGTTAAAATCTGCTCATTGTGTAAAAAACACTAATAAAATTCACGAATTTAATGTTAACGATATTGTTTTAGTTCATGATGAAAAGTTGCCCAGGCATTTTTGGAAATTGGGGAAAATTCTTGAGGTATTCCCTGGCAGGGATGGTAAAATACGTTCTTGTAAAGTAAAAATTCAAAATTCAATAATAAAGCGACCAGTTCAGTTATTATATAATTTGGAACTTTATGAATGATTTATTTGTTATGATACGAATTTATTACTATTGAATGTTTTGAAATTTATTTCAATTGTTATTTTTGATTTGTACTTATTTCAAAGTTAGTAATGAACCCCTAGGTCATTCGGGGGGGAATTTGTTGAAACTTAACTGCAACCGTAAAGAATGGGCAATGCTTATAAAGGCGCATGCGCCTCTGCCGAGTGGCGATTCTGTTTTGATTTTGGTTTTGTATGTGTTCTGTGCTGTGTAAGTCCATGTCTTGTGTCGTTCAATAAAGTGTGTTCAAGGAAAACGTCTGATGTTTGGCTCAACATGCGAAAAATGATTTAAGAATTAACACATATAATGATGGAAAACCTTCGTAGCTTAACCTCCTCTCTTTCTTGAACACCTGTCTATCTTGACTAGTAATGTACTCCAGTTTTAGTTTGGAGTATTGTAAAAAACCCTTGTAAGTTGAATAGTTGGTTGTTTTTTAAAACTTAATTAAATGAATTATGTTATTATTGTTATAACTTTTCAAGAGTATTTTAAATGATATGATAACAGACCAGCATTTCCTCAAATAAATGGAATAGCTGCATTAACATTATCTAAAGCTTCTCGTTAGTTTTTTCGATGTACTGAAATTTTAAGTTTTGAATGATATTTTATACGCTATTGCCAAAATAATAAAGTAATAAAAAGCGCCTAAATAATATTTCTTCAAAAACATTCATTAAATAGGTATTACAAAAGCGACACTTTATTCTACGTGCAGTAATAGAGTAAATTAATAGTGGATGCTAAACAGAGAGTAATTTACTAACTGAAACATTTCAACTACGTGTTTTTGACAAGGCAAGACAATCGTGGAATTCTTTAAAGAAAGTATGTTGTCCACCACGTAGTCTCTTTGTATATATGTTTTCCATTTTATTTTATTAACTGGTATTATATTATATAGTTGTCAAATAAAAAACTACAGCGTTATTGCATAAAAGCATGACCTAAAATCAAAAGCTAACAGTGTAATATATGCGCCAGCCGAAGTTAAGAATACTACAACACCTGAAAAGCTTCTTTTGAAAAAATCAGGTGCAATTGACAAAGTTATGCGCAAAAAAAGTATTTGCAAACTCTTCTAAGCTAACTAAAAGGTTTAAATATCGCTCTCTTATTTTCATCTAACACTTTTCTGCGTAAGCAATAAAATAGCTTTGAATATACAAAAATAAGATTTGTGTGTCCTCAAAATTTCAAAATAGAGTACATTCGAACTGAAACGTATGAAAATAAGTTTTAAATATTTTGAATATATCTGTTTGGTATTAATATATAATCGAAAATATTGTTTCAATGCAATTAAAATTATTAGTCGCAAAAGATATAATATCAGGAACGAATTTTAACTATTGCATAGACTTATGTATTAACGAACACTTGAATCACAAAGTTCCCCAAAATTTCCAGTACAAATGCCTTTTCAATCAAGGAGTAAACCAATTTTCAATTTCCTTAAACGAAGCTTTGCCGAAGCGATCGTAACTTACGAGATAAAATGATACTGTTATTAAGATCTTACGGGCTTTAGAGAAGGAATATGTCATGGAGATGGCAAAATAAAAGAAGTGCCTCTCAGGAGCGAAAGACTTAATATGTCATCCTGCAAATACACCCAAAGGGAGTATCTCTATATTTCCCAATGGGGATGGGCGTGAAATACCAAATATCTTGAGACATCCGATCCACGGAACATAATTCACCATGAAGCTATTCCACGATTAAGAGTATCTTCCTTCAGAGCTGTCCCCGCCCCCAGACAGTATTGTGTTGAGGCTTTGAGGTTCTAATGAGGTACTGCGAGTGACACAGGGCTGTGATGAATTGAGGACTTTGTCCATAATTAATTTAAGAGAAAGCATTAAGCGTAAAGTTCTGTTTGAGCGAAGTGTGGGGAGATGGAAGAATAAATATTGTGAAAGTTCCTTGAATTCCATGATACTGTATTATCTCATGAGGAGAAAGTTCAGTTATATTCTTTATGTTTTGTACTCTTTTTAGTTTGTTTACTGCTTTACTTGTGCTATAAAAACCATACACCGTATGGAATGTCTTTCTTTATAGTATAATACCTCATACATTGTCATTATTATGTTATTTCGAAAAGTCAGTACGTTATGGCAAAACTAGTGTAAGTTCAAAAATGGTATTTTCCAGGTTATTGTATTGTAAGGGAATACGCGAGGCAAAGTGAAATAGTTAAGTTAACGTACCTACTTCAAAAGGAATAAATGATAATTTTGTTCTAAAAATTATTGTAAATTAAGAAGGAATAATGTATTTTGCAGTACATTTTTCGTTGAACATAATTCACCATGAAGCTATTCCACGATTAAGAGTATCTTCCTTCAGAGCTGTCCCCGCCCCCAGACAGTATTGTGTTGAGGCTTTGAGGTTCTAATGAGGTACTGCGAGTGACACAGGGCTGTGATGAATTGAGGACTTTGTCCATAATTAATTTAAGAGAAAGCATTAAGCGTAAAGTTCTGTTTGAGCGAAGTGTGGGGAGATGGAAGAATAAATATTGTTAAAGTTCCTTGAATTCCATGATACTGTATTATCTCATGAGGAGAAAGTTCAGTTATATTCTTTATGTTTTGTACTCTTTTTAGTTTGTTTACTGCTTTACTTGTGCTATAAAAACCATACACCGTATGGAATGTCTTTCTTTATAGTATAATACCTCATACATTGTCATTATTATGTTATTTCGAAAAGTCAGTACGTTATGGCAAAACTAGTGTAAGTTCAAAAATGGTATTTTCCAGGTTATTGTATTGTAAGGGAATACGCGAGGCAAAGTGAAATAGTTAAGTTAACGTACCTACTTCAAAAGGAATAAATGATAATTTTGTTCTAAAAATTATTGTAAATTAAGAAGGAATAATGTATTTTGCAGTACATTTTTCGTTGAACATAATTCACCATGAAGCTATTCCACGATTAAGAGTATCTTCCTTCAGAGCTGTCCCCGCCCCCAGACAGTATTGTGTTGAGGCTTTGAGGTTCTAATGAGGTACTGCGAGTGACACAGGGCTGTGATGAATTGAGGACTTTGTCCATAATTAATTTAAGAGAAAGCATTAAGCGTAAAGTTCTGTTTGAGCGAAGTGTGGGGAGATGGAAGAATAAATATTGTTAAAGTTCCTTGAATTCCATGATACTGTATTATCTCATGAGGAGAAAGTTCAGTTATATTCTTTATGTTTTGTACTCTTTTTAGTTTGTTTACTGCTTTACTTGTGCTATAAAAACCATACACCGTATGGAATGTCTTTCTTTATAGTATAATACCTCATACATTGTCATTATTATGTTATTTCGAAAAGTCAGTACGTTATGGCAAAACTAGTGTAAGTTCAAAAATGGTATTTTCCAGGTTATTGTATTGTAAGGGAATACGCGAGGCAAAGTGAAATAGTTAAGTTAACGTACCTACTTCAAAAGGAATAAATGATAATTTTGTTCTAAAAATTATTGTAAATTAAGAAGGAATAATGTATTTTGCAGTACATTTTTCGTTGAACATAATTCACCATGAAGCTATTCCACGATTAAGAGTATCTTCCTTCAGAGCTGTCCCCGCCCCCAGACAGTATTGTGTTGAGGCTTTGAGGTTCTAATGAGGTACTGCGAGTGACACAGGGCTGTGATGAATTGAGGACTTTGTCCATAATTAATTTAAGAGAAAGCATTAAGCGTAAAGTTCTGTTTGAGCGAAGTGTGGGGAGATGGAAGAATAAATATTGTTAAAGTTCCTTGAATTCCATGATACTGTATTATCTCATGAGGAGAAAGTTCAGTTATATTCTTTATGTTTTGTACTCTTTTTAGTTTGTTTACTGCTTTACTTGTGCTATAAAAAACCATACACCGTATGGAATGTCTTTCTTTATAGTATAATACCTCATACATTGTCATTATTATGTTATTTCGAAAAGTCAGTACGTTATGGCAAAACTAGTGTAAGTTCAAAAATGGTATTTTCCAGGTTATTGTATTGTAAGGGAATACGCGAGGCAAAGTGAAATAGTTAAGTTAACGTACCTACTTCAAAAGGAATAAATGATAATTTTGTTCTAAAAATTATTGTAAATTAAGAAGGAATAATGTATTTTGCAGTACATTTTTCGTTGAACATAATTCACCATGAAGCTATTCCACGATTAAGAGTATCTTCCTTCAGAGCTGTCCCCGCCCCCAGACAGTATTGTGTTGAGGCTTTGAGGTTCTAATGAGGTACTGCGAGTGACACAGGGCTGTGATGAATTGAGGACTTTGTCCATAATTAATTTAAGAGAAAGCATTAAGCGTAAAGTTCTGTTTGAGCGAAGTGTGGGGAGATGGAAGAATAAATATTGTTAAAGTTCCTTGAATTCCATGATACTGTATTATCTCATGAGGAGAAAGTTCAGTTATATTCTTTATGTTTTGTACTCTTTTTAGTTTGTTTACTGCTTTACTTGTGCTATAAAAACCATACACCGTATGGAATGTCTTTCTTTATAGTATAATACCTCATACATTGTCATTATTATGTTATTTCGAAAAGTCAGTACGTTATGGCAAAACTAGTGTAAGTTCAAAAATGGTATTTTCCAGGTTATTGTATTGTAAGGGAATACGCGAGGCAAAGTGAAATAGTTAAGTTAACGTACCTACTTCAAAAGGAATAAATGATAATTTTGTTCTAAAAATTATTGTAAATTAAGAAGGAATAATGTATTTTGCAGTACATTTTTCGTTGAACATAATTCACCATGAAGCTATTCCACGATTAAGAGTATCTTCCTTCAGAGCTGTCCCCGCCCCCAGACAGTATTGTGTTGAGGCTTTGAGGTTCTAATGAGGTACTGCGAGTGACACAGGGCTGTGATGAATTGAGGACTTTGTCCATAATTAATTTAAGAGAAAGCATTAAGCGTAAAGTTCTGTTTGAGCGAAGTGTGGGGAGATGGAAGAATAAATATTGTTAAAGTTCCTTGAATTCCATGATACTGTATTATCTCATGAGGAGAAAGTTCAGTTATATTCTTTATGTTTTGTACTCTTTTTAGTTTGTTTACTGCTTTACTTGTGCTATAAAAACCATACACCGTATGGAATGTCTTTCTTTATAGTATAATACCTCATACATTGTCATTATTATGTTATTTCGAAAAGTCAGTACGTTATGGCAAAACTAGTGTAAGTTCAAAAATGGTATTTTCCAGGTTATTGTATTGTAAGGGAATACGCGAGGCAAAGTGAAATAGTTAAGTTAACGTACCTACTTCAAAAGGAATAAATGATAATTTTGTTCTAAAAATTATTGTAAATTAAGAAGGAATAATGTATTTTGCAGTACATTTTTCGTTGAACATAATTCACCATGAAGCTATTCCACGATTAAGAGTATCTTCCTTCAGAGCTGTCCCCGCCCCCAGACAGTATTGTGTTGAGGCTTTGAGGTTCTAATGAGGTACTGCGAGTGACACAGGGCTGTGATGAATTGAGGACTTTGTCCATAATTAATTTAAGAGAAAGCATTAAGCGTAAAGTTCTGTTTGAGCGAAGTGTGGGGAGATGGAAGAATAAATATTGTTAAAGTTCCTTGAATTCCATGATACTGTATTATCTCATGAGGAGAAAGTTCAGTTATATTCTTTATGTTTTGTACTCTTTTTAGTTTGTTTACTGCTTTACTTGTGCTATAAAAACCATACACCGTATGGAATGTCTTTCTTTATAGTATAATACCTCATACATTGTCATTATTATGTTATTTCGAAAAGTCAGTACGTTATGGCAAAACTAGTGTAAGTTCAAAAATGGTATTTTCCAGGTTATTGTATTGTAAGGGAATACGCGAGGCAAAGTGAAATAGTTAAGTTAACGTACCTACTTCAAAAGGAATAAATGATAATTTTGTTCTAAAAATTATTGTAAATTAAGAAGGAATAATGTATTTTGCAGTACATTTTTCGTTGAACATAATTCACCATGAAGCTATTCCACGATTAAGAGTATCTTCCTTCAGAGCTGTCCCCGCCCCCAGACAGTATTGTGTTGAGGCTTTGAGGTTCTAATGAGGTACTGCGAGTGACACAGGGCTGTGATGAATTGAGGACTTTGTCCATAATTAATTTAAGAGAAAGCATTAAGCGTAAAGTTCTGTTTGAGCGAAGTGTGGGGAGATGGAAGAATAAATATTGTTAAAGTTCCTTGAATTCCATGATACTGTATTATCTCATGAGGAGAAAGTTCAGTTATATTCTTTATGTTTTGTACTCTTTTTAGTTTGTTTACTGCTTTACTTGTGCTATAAAAACCATACACCGTATGGAATGTCTTTCTTTATAGTATAATACCTCATACATTGTCATTATTATGTTATTTCGAAAAGTCAGTACGTTATGGCAAAACTAGTGTAAGTTCAAAAATGGTATTTTCCAGGTTATTGTATTGTAAGGGAATACGCGAGGCAAAGTGAAATAGTTAAGTTAACGTACCTACTTCAAAAGGAATAAATGATAATTTTGTTCTAAAAATTATTGTAAATTAAGAAGGAATAATGTATTTTGCAGTACATTTTTCGTTGAACATAATTCACCATGAAGCTATTCCACGATTAAGAGTATCTTCCTTCAGAGCTGTCCCCGCCCCCAGACAGTATTGTGTTGAGGCTTTGAGGTTCTAATGAGGTACTGCGAGTGACACAGGGCTGTGATGAATTGAGGACTTTGTCCATAATTAATTTAAGAGAAAGCATTAAGCGTAAAGTTCTGTTTGAGCGAAGTGTGGGGAGATGGAAGAATAAATATTGTTAAAGTTCCTTGAATTCCATGATACTGTATTATCTCATGAGGAGAAAGTTCAGTTATATTCTTTATGTTTTG
>JAXGGA010008388.1:0-57247 GCA_038373865.1 Uloborus plumipes
TCAAATATGAAACGACAGGTTGATAAGGTTGAGCATAAGATGTAAGTTTCTATCAAAGAAAAAAGAAATTCTCACCTTTTCTTGAAGGATATGCCCTTTCAGTAGGCCAATCTTGGATATTTTGTTTTTTTAGAAGTGAAAATGTAGACTCAACAAATCCATCAATATGTGGCTTTACCACCACTCTCCCATGACTTCTGTTATTGTAAATGAACTGCTTATAAGTTGATATTTTGAAAATATCTTTTTCATCCTTAGGAATACCTCTTCATGAGGTTTCATCTGAGTTTATAATCCCGTGGCCACCACATTTTGAAATTAAAAATAACTTTCGGTGTAACTCTATGGATGGTAAAACGACTTGTTTTACTTGCCTTTTAAATAAGTTCACTATACTCATCTGGAGTATAAATTCTATCAACCCTTCTTATGACTATTTTTATAGATCCAAAGTCTCTGTCACATTGGGAGAATGAATGTACCCGAACAGGAAAGTTGTGAATGATTTCATCAAAACGTCCTTTGTCACAAAGATTCATTAGAAATCTTGCAACCGTATGGTTTTTATTTTGGCCTGATGGTCCGTCACTAAAAAGGATGAACTTTTTTACAGTTATAGTCTGTGGAGTTAGCGACAAAAAAAGCCGAAATATTTCACTTCCGGATACCAGTGTGAAATTTGGTACAGAGCTTATGTACATATATAAGAACAAAAAACAGCGGGAGACACTTGATCAGGGGTCATGAACACCCGTGATGACGTCATCAAGATGGCCTCTTTTACAGGTAAATACGTTCGTTTAATTGCTTAAAAGTCCATCATAGATTGAAATATTGCAAAACTCAAAAGTATCATCTGAAAGCTCTTTGAAAGAGCTATTTAGAAAGATTTAATTTTTCTTTCTGAGGTCAAGGTCCCACCTGTAATAACGTCATCAAAATGGCCGCTTTTACAGGTAAATACGTTTGTTTAACTCCCCCTAAAACTCCATCACAGATTTGAATATTTCAAAACTCAACTGTATCATCTGAAAGCGCTTTAAAAGATCTATTTGGAAAGGTTTAATGTTTCTTTCTGAGGTCAAGGGCCCACATGTGATGACGTCATCAAATGGCCGCTTTTACAGGTAAATACGTTCGTTTAACTGCTTAAAACTCCATCTATTGCAAAACTCAAACATATCATCTGAAAGCTCTTTAAAAGAACTATTTAGAAAGATTTATTTTTTCTTTCTAAGGTCAAGGGCCCACCTGTGATGACGTCATCAAAATAGCCGCTTTTACAGGTAAATACGTTTGTTTAACTCCCCCTAAAACTCCATCATAGATTCAAATATTGCAAAACTCAAACATATCATCTGAAAGCTCTTTAAAAGAGCAATCTAGGAAGTTTTAATTTTGCTTTCTAAGGTCAAGGGCCCACCTGTGATGACGTCATTTGAGGCCATTTTGATGACGTCATTACATGTGGGACCTTGACCTCAGAAAGAAAAATTAAACCTTTCTAAATAGCTCTTTTAAAGAGCTTTCAGATGATAAATTTGAGTTTTGCAATATTTGAATCTATGATGGAGTTTTAGGGGGAGTTAAACAAACGTATTTACCTGTAAGAGCGGCCATTTTGATGACGTCATCACAGGTGAGCCCTTGACCTTAGAAAGAAAAATTAAATCTTTCTAGATAGCTCTTTTAAAGAGCTTTTAGATGATATATTTGAGTTTTGCAGTATTTGAATCTATGATGGAGTTTTAGGGGAGTCAAACAAACGTATTTACCTGTAAAAGCGGTCCTTTTGATGACGTCATCACAGGTGGGCCCTTGACCATAGAAAGAAAAATTAAATCTTTCTAAATAGCTCTTTTAAAGAGCTTTCAGATGATATATTTGAGTTTTGCAATATTTGAATCTATGATGGAGTTTTAGGGGGAGTTAAACAAACGTATTTACTTGTAAAAGCGGCCATTTTGATGACGTCATCACAGGTGGGCCCTTGACCTTCGAAAGAAAAAATAAATCTTTCTAAATAGCTCTTTTAAAAAGCTTTCAGATGATGTATTTGAATCTTGCAATATTTGAATCTATGATGGAGTTTTAAGCAGTTAAACGAACGTATTTACCTGCAAAAGCGGCCATTTTGATGACGTCATCACAGGTGAGCCCTTGACCTCAGAAAGAAAAATTATATCTTTCTAAATAGATCTTTTAAAGCGCTTTCAGATGATGTAGTTGAATTTTGAAATATTTAAATATATGATGGAGTTTTAGGGAGGAGTTAAACAAACGTATTTACCTGTAAAAGCGGCCATTTTGATGACGTCATTACAGGCGGGCCCTTGACCTCAGAAAGAAAAATTAATTTTTTCTAAATAGCTCTTTTAAAGAGCTTTCAGACGATATATTTGAGTTTTGCAATATTTGAATCTATGAGGGAGTTTTAGGGGGAGTTATACAAACGTAGTTACCTGTAAAAGCGGTCATTTTGATGACGTCATCACAGGTGGGCCCGTGACCTTAGAAAGAAAAATTAAATTTTTTTCAAATAGCTCTTTTAAAGAGCTTTCAGATGATATGTTTGAGTTTTGCAATATTTGAATCTATGATGGAGTTTTAGGGGGAGTTAAACAAACGTATTTACCTGTAAAAGCGGCCATTTTGATGACGTCATTACAGGTGAGACCTTGACCTCAGAAAGAAAAATTAAATCTTTCTAAATAGCTCTTTTAAAGAGCTTTCAGATGATATACTTGAGTTTTGCAATATTTCAATCTATGATGGAGTTTTAAGCAGTTAAACGAACGTATTTACCTGTAAAAGCGACCATTTTGATGACGTCATCACGGAATGACCTTGACCTCCGATCAAGTGTCTCCCGGCGTTTTGTTGTCCTCCTATGTGAATTTAAGCCCCACATAAAATTTCAGACTGGTATCCGGAAGTGAAATATTTTTGCACTAACTCCACGGACTATTACAGGTATCTCGGTTTGTATGTAGTGTAGTAAAAAACTACATACCTCATTTGGGCTTTTATTACCTTCTCCTTCATGATAAAGGTAAATTTTTGATTTACTACTTTTTAAATCATGAATACTGAAAACGTTTACCCATAGTTGTCTCATATAAAAAATTTCCTGGACAGGAATATTCGGGAGAGGCAAGTTTTGCACGTAATCAAAGCATAGGACTGCAGTTTCATTATCCTCATTTTTGGATGCTTCTTTTAAATTAGCATAAATTTTTGTAACCCTCCTTTTATGTACCATTAGCTCTGCAGCTGCCTCACGTTTAGTATAGTCGTCTAGAGTTTGGTCTTTTACTTGTAGGTTTGCCTTTCGGCTTTCGCATTGACTACAAACATCTACTTGCGGTCTACCGAAGGAGTACCCAAAGTTTTCACGAAAATATAAATAATAGAAGTTATACTTGACAACATCTTTTAGATTAGGATGGTCATTAATGAATAATTCATGCATTTTCGTAATATTTAAACGGGAATCAAGGTATTTTCTGCGTTTTTCCCCATAGCAGACCCCTTTAACTTCAAATTTAGAGATTTGCTCATGAATAAGCGGGCAAATGTGACCCGAAATGGCATTGCCACTACTGTTTTGACCTCTCTCGTCTTTAGGGGTTGTATTGGTACATAATAACTGACATATTCTCCCTAATCTGTTGTGCGAATTTCCATGAATTTTCATAAAAACATTTTTGCAACATGTTTCAATTCCCCACTGATTTTTAAATTGTATTTGTAAGAATTTTTTCTTTTAAAGGCTTCTCTTTCGGAATTTTTCACACTTGATGTTTTCTCTTCAGTCTTCAGCATGATTTTGATTTTTCGTTCTACACATCACTTCACTAATTTCTATTAGGGTTTGAATGTATGTATCTTGTGAATTTTTGTTTTCAAGTTTGTGGAAATAACCCCAAGTTTCATTTATTACATGTTCATTTATGTTTAAATAGCATTTCATTTTGCAATTACATGTTATAAAACTTGGTTTTTCAAGGGCAGGTACTTGCTTGCCAGTAAATGAGCATAACTCTCACCTTTTACTCGTGCCGTACGATTAACGTTCCGTCTGTACTTTGCCTCATTTGTAACTCCTCGCCTCTTTTTTTCTGCAGGCTCTTCATCGGAACTTTATTGACATTATTCTAATTAGTTTAAAAGAATATCATTATAAAAACGGGCACTAACTATAAGAATTGGAGACAAATATCCGTCCTTTACCTTGAATGCATTCTTCTGGGCACTCCGCCAGTTGATAAGGAATTTTTCTCAGCCAAGAGCAAGACAGACCAGCAACACCAAAGGTGCGCCGCAAAAAAATCTATTTTAGTGCAAAAACCAGATAACAGACGCCGTTGACTGGTTTTTGCACTAAAGCCAAAATTTTACTAGTTATCTGCATACTATAAAAGTACCGTTTTTTTTTCTTTGTCTGTACTAAAATGTGTATTTACCCCTAAAGAATCACATGGCACTAATAACTCAATTTTGAAAAAAATGTCTGTTGACTGGTTTTTGAAATAAACGGTTCAATTTATTCCACTTACGTACTGTCGGCTTCGCTTCATCGGGTAACGGATAAACGGATAACCCGTTTACACGAATAAAATATCCCGGAACCAAATATTCCCCATGCCACAGATGCAATGTTACAGGTCCAAGCTTAAACAAATACCCTGCTTAATCAAATAATATTTTTTAGAACCGACAGTATTTATTTAAGCGGGGCCGACAGTATTTCCATATTTCCGTAATTGAAATAAAAAAACTCTGAGCTGTGTAATCGAAGTTGGAATCTGAATGGCAGACACGTATTCAAGACGTAAAGGAAGAGGTTTTAATGATTTCTGTCCTTGCCCACATTTTCAGGAAAATTTAACAATGTGTTAAATAAATTGTTTTCCTGTTTAATGGCCACAACCAAAAGGGGTGCCTCTCGCCACTTTCTAATTCGTGGTTCTAAGTCCTACTATCGTCGACTGGTTGGCCACCTTGTCTAGTGGTCAGAGAAGGTCCCGGGTTCGTATCCCAGCTTGGTCATGGAAGTGCTTTCTGTCTCCTTTTCTTGTCCATTTTCTGTGTAAATGGATGCCCTTTTAACGGATCCCTACGGCATGCGTGTTGAGCTAAAACGGACTTCAACCTAAATGGTGCTCATTAAAACGGAAGCCGTACATATTCTGCCTTAAATCGGGTAGATTTAGCCACTCGTGCACACACGAGTGGTATAAGTAACAACCACAAGTCGTATTACCAATGTACCAATTCCATTATATAGTATTTTTCTTCTTGTTTCAGATTGTGATGATTCCAAAAAAAAAATTGTCGGTAGCTATATCAGAACCTGATTACAAAAAAGCTAGGGAAGATTGAGCTTCCACTTAAAAATTTTCAGCGGATTCAAAATTTTATTTTTAAAAAAAAAGCAGTTTCTGATTTTAGATGCACTTTTGAATTTCTCTCTGATGAGCACCCCGATGGGAGGTCACTGTGACCTCCCAATAATTTTCGTATTCGGCATATTTTGCTGACGATTCGGCAATTTAAAGACAAATTGCAACATTGATTATTTTTTGTTCTTTTTAGTTTTTTCTCACTAAATGTTATGCATGTACGACATGTGTGCATGCTTGTATTTTATCATTCGGTAAAATTGGATCTTCATTCGGCAAACTGATAATTTTACCTCCCCCAAAATATTTCGTTCGGGGCGCCCCTGTTCTCTCTTCTCTCCACCCAGAAAAAGTGCCAGAGCAGAAGAGAACGCACGCTAATTTCAAAGATTTAGCTCAGCTTTGTTTAACGCACTTTCATAACATTTAACTAATTCACTTAAGTAATAACTCTATTACTAAAAGTCGTTACAATAAATTGATTCAACAACTCTACGCAGAATTGCAATACAACCACATTTGATATCGGAGTGGAGAAGAGAGAATAAACTTCTGAATTCTATTTTAAATTAAAAGTACTCCTAAATTAGAGTCCCCCACAGACTTCCCCACCCCTTTTTTTTTAATTTTTATGTCCAATTAAAATAAACAACAATGTGCTAATGAAATAGAATTGACAATAATATGAAAATTGGTTCTAAGAAAATTGATAAAATAGTGAAATTATTTTGTGAAAATTAGGAAAATGGAAAAAAATCTTCTCTCCGAAATAAATTACTTACTATTTCTAAACTCGGAATTCTATAAGAGAGAAAAAACAGTGATGGGAAAATTGGTAGTATTAAAAATAATCATTCTTATCATTAATTGGCTCTGCCGATCAATCGGCCGATTAATAACAGCCGATTAATCAGTAAACGGTAATCGGCCAATTTGCTTATCAGTGCATCCCTATTGAAGAACATCCTGTTATTTACAGTTAAAAAGAATGGACTTAGTAAAGCAGAAGATATCTCTGCATTTTGAAAATGAAAATTACATACGTTCTTGACTAAACTCTATAAGACATTTTTAAGCTCTTTTCATACGCTCTTTTTTTTTTAGTTCTTTTTATACTCTTTTAATAAAACTATGTATGAGAAAAAAAGTTCACCACTGACAGAAAATGAATTAAAAGTATTGTATTGAAACAAAAAAAGTATTGAAACAAAAGCCACTTTAGTGGCTTTTGTTTCAATGTGAGTATTGAGAGAAATTTCCCCAAACCAAAAGCAGGGGCTCCGGCAATTTTATTAAACTTCCCTTAACTTCAGAGGTTAATCGGGCCCTCTGGGAGTCATACATTAAGCACTTCGTAAAAAAAAAAAGAAGAATGTATATTGTGCTATTCATGTAATTACTAAATTTAAGGAACATTTCAAAACATATTTAACACGTTGACTGCCACACTACGAGACAAATCGTAGCATGTCATTTTAGCTGACAGAATCTACTTTGAGCTAGCTCATAGGTGATAGATTTGCAGTTTTCGCACAGATTTGAATTGTTTTGTAATAAACTGACATTAATATGGCTAAAGTTTACGAATACCTTTGTGCTATAGATGCAAAGAAAATTACAACGCATAAAAAGGCACAAATAAGCATTGCCCTGCTTCTTTGTGCCTTCTTATACGATGTAATTTTCTTTGCATTAATATGGCTAGTTGACTTTTAAGGAGGGAAAAGTTTCCTCAAAACTGGCTGATAGCAGCCAGGCTCATTAGTTTTTGGGCAAGAGATATTATTAGTGTCCCTGGTCGGTACTAGCACCATCATCTTTAATATCTGATATAAAATTCTTTTGTAAATTGCATATGAGTCAGAAAGAAGTAAAAATAGCTTGTGCAAATGGTGAAAGATACTGCTGTGTGCTTAGGGCAAGAGATGATATTAGCAGCCTTGGTAAGCACTAGCACCATCCATCTCTAATACCTTCTATAAAGATTTTTTGTAAATTACATATGAGGCAGAAAGAAGCAAAATTTAAGAATTAGAGATAAGAAACCCTCATCTGTTTTGGGCAAGAGATGGTGCTAGGATTCCTGTTAGGTACAGTTATGCAGCATTATTTAAAAAAACGTTTCAGTAAAAGCCTTCCTGATGGTCGAGCTTGAATGCGCGTTTTACTAAAAGCTTTAAATAATACACTTAGGTCCTTGCTCCATATTGACGTAAAGCAGAAAAATAAAGCAGAACATAAAATGGATTACATAGCCCGCTCCTATGGAAAGTACCCGGATTTTCCGTTTCTGCCTACGGTTTCGGTCGCGTTTTCTGCTGATGTGGAGCAGAGCCCTTAAGCCCGAACTCCACATGGGCAGAAAACCGAAAGCGTACACAGAAACGGAATTTCTGTTTCAGTTGTGTTTCCGCTGAACAGGTAGTTTTCAGAGCAGAAGAGCAGTGCGGATCCGATGAGACGAGCTCCTTGAAGACGAGCTCCTATTGGCTGTTAAAAAGCGGAATCCGCGAGCAGCGGCAGAAAAGTTGAAAATTTTCTACTTCCGAGTCTGCCGCGATTCTGCCCAGCAGAAAGGGGAAAAACCTGTTTTTTCAGTTTCTGCTTTCTGTTTCCGTCGATTTTCCGCTTATGTGGAGTTCGGGCCTTGCACTCCTTTTCCATCTCACTGTCGCATATCATCCTTTGGCCATTCACAGAGAGCAATGATCAAAAATGTACATTTCTTAATGAGCGTGTAATTTCATAAAACATTTAGCTTAATCAGTTTACTAAGAATTCTACAGCTTCTAACAGACTTGTGGACGTATCAAGTTCAAATGCAAACAGGAGTTTGAGCGTGAATGGTTAAAAATGTTTAACCTTTGTTTTGAAATTTTACATGATTCGTTGAACAAATATTTGGGGAGTTCACTGAAAATCACGTTGTCAAACAGGCATGTAACTTGATCTTAGCCCTCGGTTTTTATCAGTAAAAAGAGATTTCTGCAGCTTGGTGTTTGGCGAGTCATGCTGATAAAAACAGGGATGTTTATTTTAATTTTTACTGGCACAAAGTAAACTTTGGGTAAATATTACAAATAGTGCTTTTATGAACCTTTCAATGGTTATTGTTTTCTGCTTAGGTGATGTTTTTGCTGGATTGAAAATGATTAAAATTTTGAAATATAAATCTGAAGTGGGAAGGGGGGGGGAGCGAAACATTGTCAAAAAAGAGTTGCGTTTTGTACGGGTGATACGAAGAACTTGAGCTCCCTGCTCAGTTTATCAGTAGGGGCCTGTTTGTTATGTTTACTTTGTATGCGTGATACTGATAAGGTTATGGGAGACTTGTGTGCTTAAATTTATGCTCGTATTCGTTAAGAAACTGCGTTTCATGGTCTTCAAGTTGTTTGCACTTGAGTTAGAACATTTTGGAGAAAAAATCGTATTTTTATGAACTGAGAATTGATATGTATGTTACCAGCAACCTATGAACTATCGGCATTCAATATTAAATCTGGGCATTGTACATAATACTGAATGCTTTTAAGCAAAGTATGAAATATGAGAACTATTACATGCATTGTCTAGGCATCGCAGACAATAATTAGGCAGGCATTCTACGGGGCGTCATTTCCTCTCTCTTTGTGCGGTAAATCTTTCTAATGATAACTTTCTTATTCATGCTAATAAATCAGTCCAATCTCTCGATTCAATAGCACCCCTACGTCAAATTAATTATTTATTACACTATGAAGCGACAACAATAACAGGAAACTTTTACGTAACTGAAATTCGAATCCCTTGTCAAATTCAAAAACCCATTCTTTCAACATCATCAATTTAAATATAACATCAAACAAAATATAAGCAGGCAATTTGTGCATCCTATCAATTTAACAGTGCAATAGCAATTTAACAGTTTCTTACTGTAAAGTTAGAAATTTTACAGTTTATTGCAATAAAATTTAGCTGTATTATACTGTTAAAAAAACAACAGTACAATTATGCTCAGCTAATGATTACACGAAAACAAGTCCAACCTTCGGGCTCTGGTACTCTTTTTCTATGTTTGGTGCCCAGCAATAAGTGCGAACGTGAGAGAAATTGGTGTATTGCCGTCACTCATAGACCTTTATGACGATAACATCCACCAAATCGCAAAAGCAGTTATAAGGATCCATGGCTTTATTTAGTTCGGCTAAGTTACAGACACGACAAAAAATAATAAAAATCAGTATAATACTGGCAGCAGAGGTTCCAGTTTAAAACTGTAAACATTAATAAACTAAAATTAGCAGTTTTGCAGTTTATTACTGTGAAGCAGCAATTTTATAGTTTATAAGTGTAAAATTAGCAATTTTACATTTTATCACTACAAAATTAACAATTTTTAGTTTGTTACTATAAAATTAGTTATACTGTAAAAACATCTATTTTAGTGTAGAATTTGGAAGAACCCCTTGTTAAATTCGGAACCGATTCTTCCAACGCCTAAAAATTTAAATATGACTTCATACAAAGTTTAAACAAGTAATTTTGGCATCCCATCACCATTCTTTAGCAAAACGAATGCCATTTTAATTGGCACGTCCCAGGAAAATTGGCCCCAAAAACAAGATTACAATTAATCCCCTCTATTAATCCGGATTCGTAATCTGCTTTCCTTCATCGCCGGTGCATTTGACTTTTTGAAAATTCTGTATTATTCATTATTTATCCACTAAAATTTTGTGGAAAATTTATAGAAACCACATTCTTATGCGACAGCAATAAACAGTGAGTCAGTTTTACTTAACGGGATTTCTGGAATTTAGAGTTCTTGTTAAATATAGTACCAATTCTTTCAAATTCATAAAATTGAAGCTAATTTCATTTGTAATAAAAACAAGAAGTTTGGCACCCAACCAGCATTTTAGCAAACGAATGCCATTTAATTGGTACGCCTTGGGAAGATTGACTCCAAAATCCAGATTATACTGAAATCCATCATTTCGCAATCCAACATTTATTAATTTTTCGTCAGTTTAAGTAACATAAACGAAATTTTAACGTAACAAGATTTTAGCTCCTTTGTTAAATTTGGAACCGATTCTTCAAACGCCATAAATTACATACAAAAGTAATTTTGGCATCCCACCACCGTTCTTTAGCAAAACAAATACCATTTTAATTGCCACGTCCCAGGAAAATTGGCTCCAAAAACAAGATTACAAGGAATCCCTCCTGGTAATCCGGGCTCGCAATCTGCTTTCCTTCATCACCCGCACATTTGATATCCTGTTTGATATGCGATCCTAGAGGAAATACCCTGCTTTTTGGACGGCCATGTCATCCCTGTGGCTAATTGACAGCATTCCCAGATAGTAAGGAAAGGGCTGCAACTTTTATGGCCTCGCCCCCGACATAAAAAGTATGACTCATGTGTGTCCAGTGCTCTCGTGTCCCCCCTTTTCTTCTTATCGAGGAAAAACCCTTTTTCCAGAGACGTGAAATTATGGCTGAGGTTTCCTGCTGGTAGTACCTACTATTTTCCCCCAGCAGCAACTCCACCCTTTGCTTTTTCTTTTTTCCTGAGTTATAGGGTCGTAGGGGCTGCTTGGAGGGACGTGATAAGGGGTTATGGAACGACAAAACCCCTTCAGTTTCGCTCCCACCCTCCTTTTAACGCTGAAAATGAAGCCTTAATAAGTCTCCGGGAAACCGGTTGATGTCCAGTTTCCCTGTTGTTTGTTTCCACGAGGATGGTATTTTCTATTTGGGCAAACCAACTAATAATCTTTTCTTTTTTACATTCATTGTTGCAAATATGCACTGTACCGCCAAATTTGCATTTCTGGAGATTTAAATCATAAGTCTCCTGCAATTAACCTCCTTAATAAGTCTCCAGGAAATCAGTTGATGTCCAACTTCCTTGTTGTTTGTTTCCATAAAGATATTTTCTTTTCCGTTTCAACAAAACTACTAATTATCTAATGTGTGCAAGTATAGTTAAAAATATCCACTGCTACATCAAAGATACATTTCCGAAAATTTAAAATAATAAGTCTCAAGTAATTATCCTCCTTAATAAGTCTGTCCAATTTCTCTGTTGTTTGTTTCCACGAGGACGGTATTTTCTATTTGACTAAACCTACCAATAATCTTTTTTTTTTTTTTGCATTTGGGTAATTCCATGTGAAATCAACAAGCCTCAAAACTTGACCATCACCAATTTCAAAAAAAATTATAGGGTTGATTACGTCTATAAAGTGATACAAAAAACTGATATTAAAAATTTTTTTCAGCTGTTAGTTTTTTGTGTGAGACCGCTTAAAAAACTCGAAAAATGGCAAAAAGTGAAATTTTGGTACATACAAAGACTCAATTTTCTCAGCTTCTATTGCAGCTAAAGTCTTTTGTTATATGTCATTTTAAAGCTCTTTAAACAGGCTTTCATATGATATGTAACTTGACAATATTTCGCGATGTTAATATTTCAAGGTCACCAAAAGCATAATTTGACCTTGAATATCTCAAAAAGTGCATTTCTTAAAAATCTGAAAAAAATATATATATTACTTCATAATGTGGTGTATATGTGGTAAAATTTTCAGAATGGGACAGCAATGGGATCTGGACGAAAAATGGCATAGACTTTTTACCCTCTTACCACTTTATTGCAATGTCTATGGCTACTGAAGAGATATAATACAGAAATACTGCAAACTGTGAAATATTATTTACAAGTAACGGTTGGCACATTCCACTTTTGGTTTACTTCCTGTCTATAATGTTCAATTGTGCAATATTGAAAATTAATTCATTTGATATGCTCATTTGCCCAATCAAACAACTGTCAACGTGCCATGATTTGAGTGTCATAAATCCTTTACAGACTGACTAAAGTTGCAAGTCTTTTACCAGTTCCACCCACACCATCACAGGCACTTATGCCATGGGATTAGGCAAAAAAAAAATGCCACTCTGCTTTAATCCCAAAATATAATTCATGATAACTCAGGTTAAGAAAATTCAGTCTATTTTGTACTGTGAGGCAGCTCCATCACTGAAGTAATAGATCAAGCTCATTTTGGCGGCAAAATGAGACTGCGTGAAATTTATAAGGCACTTCTGTCCTGGATTTCAAGAACTCAAGGACAGGATTGAAGAAGCATTTGAAATGAATTGCGTTGAAAGCGTCTCCTATAAACAATGGATGCAAGTTAAGAGAAGAACATGTCTTGAGACATTGGTCAAGTGTACAGAAGAATTTATTGATTCTCTTTTTGAAGAACTTCCTAAACTCATTCAGCGCTCGTTTCTTGCTACTCAACAGTCTAGCTCTATCTTACTTATCTGAAAGATATCAGTCTCATTTTGCCACCAAACCAAGCTTGATCTATTACTTCAGTGATGGAGCTGCCTCACGGTACAAAAATAGACCGGATTTTCTTAACCTGAGTTATCATGAATTATATTTTGGGATTAAAGCAGAGTGGCATTTTTTTTTGCCTAATCCCATCATGGCAAAAGTGCTTGTGATGACGTGGGTGGAACTGGTAAAAGACTTGCAACTTTAGTCAGTCTGTAAAGGATTTATGACACTCAAATCATGGCACAGGACAGTTGTTTAATAGGGCAAATGAGCATATCAAATGAACTAATTTTCAATATTGCACAATTGAACATTATAGACAGGAAGAACAGGCTTTGAAATCCAGAAAAATGACGACAAGTACAATACCAGGCACTCAGAGTCTTCATTGTTTTATGCCATTGAATAGGAATCAGGTGCAAGTGAAAGTATATTTAATTTCCAACACAATAAGGATCGAACGTACTACAACTATCAAATGCGATCTTGATTGCTCAGATATGGTTGGATTCTTGACCTGCAGGTATAATGGATGTTGGAGGCTGGGGCGCGTCTTAGACACAGATGAAGAAAATCAAAATTTGAAAATGCTGTTGCATCCTCATGGACCCTCAAATTCTTTCTACTATCCTGACTTTGAAAATGTTTTCAATGTGCCTATTAGTGCCGTTATTTCGAAAGTAGACCTTAGGAGAAAGGCAACAGGAATGATTTATTACCTCTCAAACCAAGAAATGGAATGTGCCAACCGTTACTTGTATATAACATTTCACAGTTTGCAGTATTTCTGTATTATATCTCTTCAGTAGCCATAGACATTGCAATAAAGTGGTAAGAGGGTAAAAAGTCTATGTCATTTTTCGTCCAGATCCCATTGCTGTCCCATTCTGAAAATTTTACCACATATACACCACATTATGAAGTAATATATATATTTTTTTCAGATTTTTAAGAAATGCACTTTTTGAGATATTCAAGGTCAAATTATGCTTTCGGTGACCTTGAAATATTAACATCGCGAAATCTTGTCAAGTTACATATCATATGAAAGCCTGTTTAAAGAGCTTTAAAATGACATATAACAAAAGACTTTAGCTGCAATAGAAGCTGAGAAACTTGAGTCTTTGTATGTACCAAAATTTCACTTTTTGCCATTTTTCGAGTTTTTTAAGCGGTCTCACACAAAAAACTAACAGCTGAAAAAAAATTTTAAAATCAGTTTTTTGTATCACTTCATAGACGTAATCAACCCTATAATTTTTTTTGAAATTGGTGATGGTCAAGTTTTGAGGCTTGTTGATTTCACATGGAATGACCCATTTATAGTTGCAAATATGCACTGTAACGCCAAATTTGTATTTCTGGAGATTTAAATCATAAGTCTCTTGCAAATTAACCTCCTTAATAAGTCTCCAGGAAATCAGTTGATGTCCAACTTCCTTGTTGTTTGTTTATATGAAGATGTTTTTTTTCTGTTGGAACAAAACCACTAATAATCTAATATGTGCAAGTATAGTCGAAAATAGCCATTGTTGCACCAAAGATACATTTCCGAAAATTTAAAATAATAAGTCTCCAGCAATTATCCACCTTAATAAGTCTCCAGAAAAAACAGTTGATGTCCAATTTCCTTGTTATTTGTTGCCATGAAGACGGTATTTTCCATTTGAATAAATTTGATTAAAACTGCTAATAGACTAGTGTGTGCATGTATTGAAAATATCCATTCTTACGTAAAAATTACATTTTAGAACTTATAAAATTATGAGTCTCCGTCAATAAGCCTCCTCAATAAGTCTCCAAAAAGTCAGTTTTTGTACAATTTTCCCGTTTTTCTTTTGTATATAAGGATGGTATTCCACAAAAAATACCATCTGATCTCATTTCCACATTTACAGTGTCAAATATCCTCTGTTCAACCAAAGTTAAATTTCCAAACTCTAAAAATTAGAAATGAGAATATTGTTGTGCTCTTCATACAGTAGTAAAGAAAAAAGAAAACTAGTAGTTGACACTGTAAATTGATAGTAGTTGGCATTGCCTTCACTAATAGTTAACAATAGTAAGGAATAATTTAAGAGGTGAGTATTGAAAACTTAAACACCGTTTCATAATTTTAGTTAAAGAGAAATTTAGTTCTTTGTTTTACGTATAAAAATCTTAACAACATTAAACTTGCAATACTTAATTTAGACCTCACATTATTCCTTATTAGTGACAACTATTAGTGCAATGTCAACTACGGGTGCCAACTCCTAAAATTATCTGTAAAGCACCAATTTAAAATATATACGTATTCCACTCTATAAAACTACCATAAAACCATTGTTAAACCATTAGCTTCATTCAATAACCAGTCAAGATAATTACCAGTGAAGACGTGACGATAAATGAAAGATTATCCTAAAGATGTCTAATTGGGACCGATATTTGCAGCCAATTATCATATTACTGTCCTTTAGAGATTCCAACATCTCCAAGTCTCCGACACACACGGCAGCTCTTTCTCTAATACTAAACATCGCCGATTTGCAAGGATGGAATGATTGGAACGTGTCTCACTAGTTTCCATGGCACCTTTTTAACCATCCAGTAGGGCACAGACGAGGGATCGGAATGTCCTTGGAATTCTGTATAAAATAAAGCGTTTTGGGAGGTCAGCACGTGCAAAGGGGGGGGGGGGATGAGGTGTTCGAGAGCAGCCCTCCATTAAACGATCCTGTGGTGTACCATCTCCAGTTTTCCTCTTGGGTGTCTCGCCTCATTTAGTACAAGACTTGAGTTTTGAGGAGTGAGGGGGAACTTGTTTACCAATAAACTTTAGACGGGGTGACGTATTGTGAGTAGCTTCTAATTGCGTCGCGTGCTTCGACTCTTATCATAGTGTAATCTCGATTATCCGCGGGGCGGATTATCCGCAAGGGTCTCATGGGAAAAATATTTTTTAAATTGAATTAAATTTGTTGTGTTTGCTTGATATTTCTTACAGAATTGTGCGATGTACTTGTTGTTGTTGTCTTGTGCCAGCTAGGCTGGCAGTTTGGGAGGCACTTCTTCACTTTTTCAACAGTACCGTCCCTTGGTGTAAAGTCCAACTGCTACAGTACACATATACGCCACCAGGACCCGTTTATAGGGTGAGCAAACATTCACAGCCACAACAACACATTCACACAAAAAAAATCACATGGACAAGAGAGAGAGAGCACATCCATGCCCGAGCCGGGATTCAAACCCGGAACCTCCTCATCCGGGTCAGACGTATCTGGCTACTAGACAAAGTGTAATTTATCGAATAAATTGCATTACCTGCTCTGCAAAAAATAAACTGTTGTTTTTACAGTATAATACTGGCAGCAGAGGTTAGTTTAAAAATGTAAAATGCACAGGAATAAACTGTAAAGCTAGCAATTTTTCAGTTTATTACTGTAAAACAGCAATTTTACACTTTATTACCACGAAATTTGCTGTATTATACTGTAAAAACAACAGTATGTATTATACTGTAAAAACAACAGTATAATACTGGCAGCATAGGTTTCAGTTTAAAACTGTAAATTGAACAGCAATAAACTGTAAAACTAGCAATTTTAGTTTATTACTGTAAAGCAGCAATTTTACAGTTTATTTCTGTAAAGTTAGAAATTTTACAATTATAATCAGCAGTTATAAAATAAGCAATTTTTAGTTTGTTATTATAAAATTAGCTGCATTATAGTGCAAAAACATCTATTCTATACAGTGTGGGCGTTATTATAAGTACTATTCTTTTATAGATTTCATGTGATTCAGAGCTTAATATACAAATCTTCACTGTTTATATCACCATACAATGCTATTATTTGTAAGCAACAATTTTTTATTATATTCTTTACCCCTTATTTTAAGCTTTTTTTCGTTATCCGCGATACCCATGCCACCCAATTCCGCTGATAATCGGGAATGTACTGTATATACTTTATATATGGAGCAATACCAGCGGCGTCCAAGCAAAGGGCACTAAATCCAAAATTTTGAGATATTGCATTTAACTTTTTGAAAAGGTAAAAAATATTTAACAGACCTCTAACTTTCAGTTAGTTCACTGATGTATCCTTAAACTCTAAAATTAGTTTGAATTTTAAATTCTGGAGCTTCCTTGACTCTCAGCTAGAAGCATCACTTCAAATGCCGGAGGTCGTGGGTTTGATTCTCACTTGAGATCTGGCTGTTACTTCCTCTCTTTGGGCTGTATTTTTTTTTTTTTTTTTGGTCATACACTGCTTAAAATGAACTGTTGTTTTTACAGTATAATACTGGCAGTCGAGGTTCCAATTTAAAACTGTAAAATACACAGTAATAAACTAAAATTAGCAGTTTTACAGTTGTTACTGTAAAGTTAGAAATTTTGCAGTTTATTGCGGTAAAATTTAGCTCAATTAAACTGAAAAAAGAACAGCATAATACTGGCAGCAGAGATTCCAGTTTAAAACAGTTAAATGCGCAATTATAAACTCTAAAATTAGCACTTTTGCAGTTTATTAGTGTAAAATTAGCAACTTTTAATTTATTACTATAAAATTAGCTGTATTGTATAGTAAAAACAGCATTTGTTTGTTACAGTGTATATGTTAATATCCAAGATCTCAAGTCTATGGCATCCCAAATTTTCATAATGATTATCAACTACGATATGACAGCAGTAATATTGGAAATTCCAATTGGTTGCCGTAAAATATGTTTTACTCTGAGAATTTTCCTTGAACGCAAATAATTGAGTAAAAATAACCGGCTAATGAAAAGTTCACTAAATCGGCATTTCAACAGTAATGTACTTTCAAGATACTCCGAGAAAAACATTAATAAGGAAAAAAATATAACGAATTTAAGAGCCAAACACCCTCTCCATGCAAATCAAGCACTAATGCAGAAGTTTAAGAAAAAAAAACTATTTTTCTTACGTAACTAGATTTCATGCTCTAGATTTTAAAATGTTACTTATAACTTTTCACATTCTGAAATGCATGTGTACAAATTTTGTGCAGCTCAAAAATTCGTATACATGCTAGACAAAAAAAAAGCTCATGTTGTACGTTTGTGAGTACAAAAATAAGCTCTTCACCACGCAACTATATTGCTTCTTCAGGATTTTTAAATGTAATTGAACACGTCATAACATAAAATGCGAGCGTACAAATTTTTGCACAGGAGTTGTTATTCTTACTTTTACCTCTGCCAAATTTACAGAATAAGATGCAGAAGAAATCAATTAATAAGTAACCTGTTCAGTTGCTATTAAAAGTTAAAAACTTCCTACCAGGCACTCTTTTGGGCGATCGGGGGGGGGGGGATCAATTGCCCCTTTCCAGACTTTGGAAAATCAATGCATTTCATATAAGTGGGCATGGTTTATGCTGCTTTTTAGTATATTATACATTGAGTACATACCCCCCTGGAAAAATTCGAAATGACGGACCTGCATCCTACTAAAATGAGAAGAGCACACAAGGTATTGAATAACGTACTCAGCTGTGCTAAGATAACAATTAAGAACTCAAACGAACTTCATAAAATCTTAACTTCCTCTCTGTGGAGATTACGGTAATAAATTAACCCACCATTGACGCATAGACAAAAGCGGTTTTACCACCGGAAGAGGAAACGCGTGCGCCGGACACAGTCCGGCCGAATCCGGCCACCGGTCAGAAGTCCGCAGAGACCTGGTAATGGTCCTGGAGCCGCGGGAGAGAGACAGGCTGATTTGTGGATGACCATTGGTCAGCCTGCTCTGCATGGACTACCTCGTCTTCCCATTACTATAATTACGCAGACTTTTTCAATGGCATGAGAACTGGACATCGGTTACTACTCTGGCCATGACTCACCCAACCTATATAAACAGAGTTGTTTGGGGTGGAGGGGGGGGGGGCGAGTAATGGCCCGAGAGGTGTTGTTCGGCCCGAGTGCTGTAAAATTGAGTCGCAGGGCTTATTGATTCTGACCAGAGGTTCGTTTCCACCCTTTTAGGCCCGTTTTTAGTTCCGCTAGGTAAAGGCTTTGAATCATCACTGGGTCAGGCACATATGAGATTGAAATGTTTCACTAGCTGTTTGGGCCTTTGTTGTGCTGGAATACAATCATGGCTGGTCGGTATCGATCACAATGATATGAATGAAATGGGAAAATTAATTTGCATTTAGTACTTTGGGAGTTGTGGGAAACCAGAGGTTTTATTTCCGGAGTTGTTGTTGTAAAATGCATGTAAAATATCTTTTCGGAAAAAGAGCGAGTCAAATTTCTCTTTTATAGTTTCGAGTGCTTTTTTATTTTCAATAAACTTAATCCAATCCTCCGTATTTTCAAATTGAAAAGTAAAAACTTAGATGAACACTAAAGTCTCTCATATATTCGAGCTAATAATTAAGCGCTTACTGAGTAATTTTTGAAAAAAAAATCAACGCACCGAAAAGTTCTTTAAAAAAAAGAAAACAAAAGAAAGAAAGAAAGAAGAGAAAACAAACAAAAAAAAAGACGAATATTCAGCTAATTTACTTAGTACATGGATAATCCGCACCAAAGGCTATTCAAGAGGGAGTCCAAGGGTCCTACGTTCCTCCCAAAACAAGTTAAAAATTACTCGTCATGAATAAGAGTACTTTAAAACTTACAACCTCGGAAATTTTTTTTAATATTTGACTTGGGCTCTCTCCAAAATAATTTTTTTATATCTTCTTCAAAGCTGCTCACTGTTTATCAGAAGCAGAGGATATATATAAGAAATATTTACAAGCTTTTTTATGCAGTTTGACTGCTAATTAATGCTTTTATCGCTATCCAAAACATATCCTCGGCAAAATTAGTTTATCACGAACCTAAAAAATATTTTGAACAATTTCATTCCTATGTAAAAACGCAAAACTGTCTAATATTGACCTACACTGTTTTACTTGTACTTAACAAATATCTCCGAAGACCGGTCAAATTGTTCTGCTGACCTCTGCCCGTCCGTTGGACCAGCGGTTAAGAATTGCTGACATAGAGCATCATATTAAATATAGTATATGCTCTTTTAGTATAGGAAACACATAAAACGATTAAAAAGTTTTACGTATTCACCTTTTTGAAATGCAAGAAATATTCGTCTCTGATTTTTTCTTATGTGTCAGTCTCTGTATCTGACTTCAGAACGGATTTTGACAGACTGCTTACGGAATATGGTTCGTAAAACATAAATAGTAATGCAAAAAAGATTTTCTTACAAAAAAAGTTCACAACAACTCAACTCGAGGAACAGTTTTCTTTGAGAACTCCAATCTCGCTTCACAAAATCCAACCCCTGTAAAATGCGTTTCTGTACAGTAAGTGTCTTTCCGCAGTGAAGCTTTCATTTCGGAAGAGAATTACAGATTTATTTTGAATCAAGTTTTAAAAAAATTTAGCACTGATATAAAGCATTCAAGGTCATTGCCCTTGCTTCTAGGATTAGCAAACATAGACTACGTTGTCGTTCTTCATTCGTGTCCCATTAACAGTCCAATCAACATAACTAGACCTGATCGATGGTTCCTGAAATAAAAATATAATCGATTAGTGTATCGTATATGTATTTTTTTAACTTGACCATTTCTCTCCGATATGAATGGGTCCCCATCGTCCCCCTGTCCATCCCCTTACCTCTATCCCACCCTTTCTGGAGGAATCACCTGGGTCGGGAGGCAGCTGCAATTTTGCATCATGCCTCCAGAGTCGTCCATGAATGGCAGTCTTCAGTCAGTCCACGTGGGTTTATTGCGATGTTTGCATGTTTGCTGAGGCTCGACTTTCTCTCTTCGGCGTGTTGACAGAGGGGGCAATGCTCCGTTATTTGCGCGGGCGAATTCTGACTCACCAAACTACAACTTTAAAGTCGTCCAAAAAATTATGCTTTGAGAAGTTTTACTTTAAAGAAAGGACAGTTACAACAGATTACAGCAGGTAAGGATTTTTCACTGTTGGGGGAAAATGTTTTATTGGCTATTCTAACATTGTTATCACTGTCTTAAGTATTGAGCTATAATAATAAAAAGAGAGAACTTCCCGTTCTTTATCACAGACAGTAGGGTGGAGCGAAAAACAAAAATTTTGGAATTTTATTCTGTAATACCCCGCAAAAGCTGTGCATGCATAAGTACAAAACATATGTAAAATGTTATCAAGTTTAAACAACTCCTTTAGGGTCCTACCAAGGCTTGAATTTCTCTAAAAATACGAAAAAATGTCAATTTTCTAAAATTTTTTGGAAAATATAAATAATCACCATTTTTGTTCTAATACCATTAAAATGCTTCCTTTTAACACTCCTTTCATGCCTCTTCAAAATTATTTACATTCTATTCAGTATAAAGTTCGTACATAAACAGTAAAGTTCCGTGAAATTAACCAAAAATCGACTTTTTTTACCATTTTTTATACATAGCAACACTTCTTCTTTTGTAATCCAGATACTATTTTTTGCAATTAATGGGCAAAATGCAGCTTTTAGTTGTAAATGCCATTATATTTCGTTACATTAACAGCCCAGAATGCACCACAATGAGGTAGTTGCATTTTGGGTGTCATTCTGAATTTTCCATCCACCCAGCCACGTTGTTTACATATTTTCAACACATTTAGACGGATGCAATTACTATCTGATGTTAAAAAGGTTTCTCCTTTTGAATCAAAGTTTGAAGTTAGACTTATGACTCAGTTTTGGCATTGATTGCGAGCCATAAAGTGTTTTATTTAAATTCATATCTTGTATTTTCCTTCAATAGCAGTCTACCGTCTCACTAACCAGTTTTAAACCCTTAAAACAGTCGGAGTGTAGAAGAGGTACACTTAATGAATCACTGATAAAGTGCAACTTGTTTTTGAAAAGTTAACTTATTAACGTTGCAAGAACTCGGTGGAAGATACCAAAGCTTTAAAAACGGATAAAAGTACTTGACGGACATTGTCAATGTAATACAGAAAGAAAAAAGTGACCCTAATATCACTATCAAAAATCAGAGATCTTTCAGTCATTAGCGACCGTTAATTCGAGCTAACAGAGTTATAAATCTGTTAATTTTCAAGATGAATTTCTAATGAAATGAAGATACTCGTCAGTTATATCTTTAAATAATATAATGGTTCAAGAAATTATAAATTAAAAAAAAAAATTCCGTGAAACATGGAATTGTATGCATAATGAAAGTTACGCAATCTATAATTCAATTAATTGATGATCTTCTCTTCTTCGTGGAACCGCTGATTCGCAGAAATGCCTATTTTGTTAATTCTGAGAACTTGTAATTGGCCATGGCAGGGGACGATAGTCAAACTGTAAAGGAATTGGGTTACGGAAAGGCATACAACATCAGAAAACACTTTGATAACTAAATGAGAACTTTCATGACCAATATTAAGTTTTGGAAGTTCAAACTATGAGATTTTTTAAATTAACATCATTAATGGAAGGAAAGTAAACACGCGTTGACCAGTCAATTTATTCTTATAGTTTTAAACTTTTATAGAATGTGTAATTTTTAATATGATTACAGCTCCATGGAAATTTTCTTTCACAGAGATTTTCTTTCTCTTTTTTAAATTTCTAATTTCTTGAAATATACAGAAGCGTATTTTTTAATGATATAACTGACGAATATCTTTATCTCATTAGAAACTCAGCTTGAAAATCAACAGCTTCATAAGTCTGTTAGCTCGAATTAAGGAAAGCTAATGGCTGAAAGGTCTCCAATTTTTGATAGTGAGATCAGAGTCACTTTTTTCTTTCTGTATTACATTGACAATGTCCATCAAGTACTTTTATCCGTTTTTAAAGCTTTGGTATCTTCCACCGAGTTCTTGCAACGTTAATAAGACAACTTTTCAAAAACAAGTTGTACTTTATCAGTGATTCAATAAGTATACCTCTTCTACACTCAGACTGTTTTAAGGGTTCAAAACTGGTTAGTGAAACAGCAGATTGCTATTGAAGGAAGCGACAAAACTTTATGCTCGCAATCGTCAATGTAAAAACTTAGTCATGGGTAAAACTTCAAACTTTGATTCAAAAGGAACCTGTTTAACATCAGATAGTAATTGCATCCGTATAAATGTGCTGATAATATGTAAACAACGTGGCTGGGTGGATGGAAAATGCAGAATGACACCCGAAATGCAGCTACCTCTTTGTAGTGCGTTCTGGGCTGTTAATGTAACGAAATATAATTGCATTTACAACTTAAAGCTGCATTTTACCCATTCATTGCAAAAAAATAGAATCTGGATTACAAATGAAGAATTATTGCTATGTGCAAAAAATGATAAAAAAAGTCAATTTTTGGTTAATTTCACGGAACTTTACGGTTTATGTACGAACTTAATACTGAATAAAATGTAAATAATTTTGAAGATGCATGAAAAGAGTGTTAAAAGGAAGCATGTTAATGGTTATAGAACAAAAATGGTGATTATTTATATTTTGCAAAAAAATTTTGAAAATCGACATTTTTTCGTATTTTTAGAGAAATTCAAGCCCTGGTAGGACCCTAAAGGAATTGTTCAAACTTGATAATATTTTACATGTGTTTTGTACTTACACATGCACAGCTTTTGCCGGGTATTACAGAATAAAATTCCAAAATTTTTGTTTTTCGCTCCACCCTAACAGACAGGCCCTGATTAGCACATGGGCCAACTGGGCAATGGTTTCGTACCTCATTTCTCCCTCATGGTCTTACCTCCGGGTGGTCATGTTTAGTAACGGGAATTTTCCAAACACTCTTTTAACTTTTTAGTGCGAAACAGCATTAATATCATAAGACTTTCTCTATAAAATGTTATTGGAAATAAAAATAAATAAGTTAAAAAAACATTGCTTTCTAAATTTCCATAGCCTTGAAATTACAATTTTTCATTTCATTTTTGAAAGAAAAAATAATAATAAAAATATTTTTGGAAAAAAAAAATAGAACTGACTTTAGTTGGAAATTGCTCTAAAAAGTAAAAAATATTTTTTTTTTCTTTGAGCACCATCGAAACTACTTTTAAACATAAGTTTTGAAGTCGGAGCAAAAACGATAGGTAAAATGATATTTAACCATTTTTTGCCAACATTTTTCAGAGAAACCATTGAAAATAAAAAGCAGAATATTTAAACCATTGCACGAATGTGAGGTAATCAATGAAATGCATCCATTAAAATTTATATTTGTAGTTGCGTATGATTCTATACATTGTTTTTGCGCCGACTTCAAAACTTATGTTTAAAAATAGTGTCGATGGTGTTCAAAGAAAAAAAATATTTTTTACTTTTTAGAGCAATTTCCAACTGAAGTCGGTTCCATTTTCTTTTTTTCAAAAATATTTTATTTCATTCTTTTTAGTGTAAATGCACTTAAAATAATCAAAATATAGTTAAAAAACCATGCAGCTGTTCAAAAAGATCCTTGCAGACCTGGACTCGTTCTCATTCCATCAGGAACTTCAACCCGACGCTTTTAACCACTTGACCATCGGGTCGCTCATTGAGGTGAGGATTTACGATAGCACATATTGTTTTCAATAACATGAAATTTTAGTTTTTCGATCATAACTTTTTTTCTAGTGAACAAATATCGTCATATGAGTACGTGGTACCTAAGTTACACCATCTCCTATCGATTAAAAAAAATCGTCCAAATCGGTTCAGTAGATCAGATGTTTTGTGCGAACAAACAAAAAAAACATACCGTAAAATGGGGTGTATAGGAACAGCGGGGTCAATCGGAACAAAACTTCCCAACCGTACAAAGAAATTCTTCATAAATATACTATTGGGTATTTTTCGCCATGAATTTTTTTTAGAAAGGTAAGATCATAGGAAGTAGGAAAAAAATACTTTTGTCAATCTGACAACGCTACTGGCTCCTAAGGAGGGCTGTACGTGGAATGCTAGAAAACATCACATTTTCATATACTGCAAAACTTCATATGCAAGAACAAACCTTCTTATATTTAAAAACTATGAGTGGTATGTTTCAATTATACATGTATCTGAACAACAGAATACCACATTAGAATTTACATTTTTTATAAATTGTGTCATAAAAGTGAAGAATTCTGAAAAATGCCATGGGAAAAAAATTTGCGGGATGAATCGGAACACTTAGTTCTGTTGTTCCAATTCAAACTTATTTGAAGGAAATTGTTCGAAAAATCAAGATTCTAACCCCAATTCTTCTAATCAAGAACAGGGACAAGGATTTATTACTGTTTATCCCTTCTCGTGAGCAACTAGATCTTAGAATGACAAAAGTTACAGATTTCAAAAGATTTTTTCTCCAGGAGACATTTTTTTTACTTAAAATAAAAGGGAGAAAGTCACATAGACTTTATGTAGTAAACGTCCAGCACACAGACAGTGATGAATAAGCGAAAAAATCTTTCAGGACAATCCCCGAAACCCAGAAATTTCAAAAAACTAAAGAAAAGGCAGAGTTCATCCCAGGAGATGTTATGAAAAAACTTAAGCCAAGTCACAATTGCTAGTTTTAAGGACAAGTACATATTTGTGGACGACATGAGTGACTTCCATTCATGTTAAATCTTTGCATTTCAATTCAAAAGCTTTTCTTAAAATTACTTTTCATTTTTCATAAGTTCAAAATTATTTTGAATTTTCACAAATTATAAACGTTTACTGGTACTGAAATTATACATTTATTTGACAGTAATTATCTGTTCTTATTCTCCCCCATCAATATTACTCATGTTTGTGAGACCTATTACAGATTAAATTGAAAAAAATGAAAATTTTAACAAGTGTTCCGATTGACCCCTATCAGCGGGGTGATTCGGAACACCCATAATTTGTTATATATTTTAATAATAATTGCTCAAAATCTTTTGTCTTTGCTTGGAATATCAAAAGTAAAGCAAGACCGAAGTTTTTATACAAAAAATCAAATTAAAAAAAAATCTTTTAACTGCTTTTTTTACAATCAAAGCTGAAAAGTGTTCCGATTAACCCCATTTTACGGTACGCTTTGAATTAAGAACCTCCTCCTTTTTTGAAGTCGGTTAAAAAGAGGGGAAAAAGCTACATTTGGAACTTTTGTAAAAGATTAAGTTTTTTGTCTATAATTACTTTGCTTTCCCCTAATCTCATATGGAAATAAATTGTTACTAATAATAAAATGCAACTAACAAAAAATCAAACCGTGGCATTGGTTTTGTAAGTTTTTAAACATCCAGTATAATATATTCAGTTACAGAGTGCAACATATATTAAAGACATATAGCTGCACGAGACATAAGAACTTGGCAGAGTATTAAACTTGTTGAGTAATGCATTTTAATTCCATTTGTGAATGAAATTTGTTGAAAATCTATCACGAATGTAAATCAATAACATCGCAACGTGAGGCATTTGTCATTATAAGTCGAATATTTAGATTACCAATTTCCGATTTGAAGTAAAAACGTCTCAGTAAAATTATTCTAAAAAAAAATCTTTAATACTTATTGGTAAATAAATTTGCCCTGGGTGTTTGTGCTCATACTTGCCAGCACTAGAATGTTAATTTTTGAAAAATTAGTCCTTAGTCAACAACAGCGAGTTTGGTTGTTCAATCCTTTTTCACATTTAACAAGAAGTTCTGTCAAGAACTAAACGAGCCTACTTTCCCGTACGTCGACATCGGCATTCTAGCATCAGATCATTATTCTCTTGATTATCTGAGACTAAAAATTATGTCAAACATACCTTTTTAGCACTTAAAGCTGATTTCTAAAAGCAAAACATACCCCTCTCATCACATGAAATAGACATACATAAAGTTTTGTCGCACCTTTTAATAAATGTAACTGTTACAGTTCTTCCGTAGAAAAATTCTTCAATTGTTTTCAAAAAAACAAAACTAAAAGTACAAAGTACACCAAAACACATTTTATCAAAGAAAGAAAGAAAAAAAAAGAAAAAAAAACTCGTCCGTTGATAAAATGTCTCGAATTTCACTTTTAATCCGTTGCCAGTTGTTGAATATAAATAAAGAATAAATGCCCTCCTGAATGAAACATTTGTGTTACAAAAAAAATCGTCTGCCAAAAATAATAATAATAATAAATATAATAATAAATAAAATAAAACAAATGAATAAATAAACAAAAAATCGTCTGCACAGTCAGTCATTTTTTTTCTGAGCCTGCATTTCCGCCATGTTTGCGGAGTCGGAGTCGGAATCAGAGTCCTCACAGAAGATTATTCAGAAAAGTACTTTACAAACATTATTTATCAAAACCATTTTCTTACAAAGTTAGTTTGAAGGAAATCCGACTTAAGTTCAGGATCAACATTCAACTTAAATTCCCCGTAGGCGCAAATATTAATTTTTTTTTTTCCTGAACGGTTCAATATTGAACGAAAAATGGTTCAAATCAAAAAGCGAAATATGGGAATGAGCCTCTCCGAGATCTTTCTAACAAAAAAAAAGCTTATTCCATTCGGATGGTTCACTCAGAAGTTATTAGGTGAGGAAAGGTTGCTTGAACGGTTCAATGTTGAACGAAAAAATGTTCAAATTGAAAATTTAAATACAGTAATGAAGTATCCTTGCTGAGATCCTTCGAACAAAAAAAAAAGTTTATTTAAATCGGACTGTTCACTCAAAAGTTATTAGGGGTGACAGCTTGCTTGAGCGGTTCAATGTTGAACGAAAAATTGTTCAAATCGGAAATGTAAATACGGGAATGAAGTATCCTTGATAAGATCTTGCTAACAAAAAAAAGTTTGTTCAAATCGGACTGTTCACTCAAAAGTTAGCGTCGCTGGACAGGTTGTTTGAACGGTTCAAAGTTGAACCAAAAAATGTTCAAATAGAAAAATCATATGGGAATGAGCTGTACTCGCCGAGATCTTTCCAACAAAAAAAAAAGTTTGTCCAAATCGGAATGTTCATTCAAAAGTTATTAGGGGGGGGGGACAGACAGACCGACAGACCGACCGACACACAAATTCCCCATCTCAATACTCTACTTTCATATTTTTAATTTTCCGATATTCATTTTACCTTTTTATTTTTTTAACTTGGCGATATTTTTTAGATGCATTAAGCTACTTTTAATACTTTTTTCGTCTTTCTTTTATTTGTAACGGGAAAGTAGGCTAAAAATGATACATAAATGAGTACATGTACACTGTAAAAAATGTATGTTATTTTTACAGTATAATGCAGCTAATTTTATAGTAATAAACTGTAAAAATTGCTAGTTTTACAGTAATAAACTGTAAAAATTGCTAGTTTTACAGTAATAAACTGTAAAATTGCTAACTTTACAGTACAAAACTGTAAAATTACTAATTTTGCAATAATAAACTGTAAAACTGTTAATAATACAGTTTATTATCGTGCATTTTACGGCTTTAAACTGGAATCTCTGCTGCCAGTATTACACTGTTGTTTTTACAGTATAATACAGCTAAATTTTACGGCAATAAACTGTAAAATCTTTAACTTTACAGTAAGAAACGGTAAAATTGCTAGTTTTACAGTTTATTACTGTGCATTTACAGCTTTAAATTGGAACCTGGGCTGCCAGCATAATATTGTAAAAACAACAGTTCATTTTTTTGCATTGTGCATAAATTTTCCTAATTTCTGTCAACTGAATACGGTATCGCATGTGCCTTTTTCAACTTTCGTAGACTACAAACTTTAAGGTTTTCATCACAAAAATGAGTTACTGATATTAAAGACGGACTTTTTTTTTAAATAAAATAACATTATTGGAGTCTTTTTTTATGAGATAGTTGCATGAACTAATACGTCATAAATTAAGATATAAAAGCGATGAATGCTTAATGATATAATCAAAATCAGTGCGAAATTTATGATAAAGCAAATCTTATATCACAGCATAACGCTTATTAAAACGAAAAAGCAGCTTCAGAATGGTTATAGTTTTCCAATGCACCCTTGGTTAATTTCTTGTACATACAAATTTCAGTGATTTAGTAACTGCATGATCTAAAAGAATTTTATTTTTGAAGCGATTGCACCTAAGACCCCCATATAGACGAGCCGACGCATCAAGATTAAGTTTGACCACTTTGGATCCAGCCGTTACCACCGAAACAACGATCCAGCTCGTGTTTGAGTGGTTGTATTTTCTTGCGGGTTATCTCGTTTTGGTAACTTTTCACATGAATTTAACAAAGCTTGGCAATATCCCGAAACTTTGCTCTGGTAACCCTAGTTTTGCAATAATGAACAAGGAAAATAAAAGTAAATAAGTTGGATCCAAAGTGGTGAAACTTAAGCTTGATGCGTCGGCCTGTCAAAAAAGCGGCTCTAATTGCACCTAACTACACTATAAAAAACGAACTGTTGTTTTTATAGTATAATACTGGCAGCCGAGGTTCCAATTTCAAACTGTAAAATGCACAAAAATGAACTGTAAAACTAGCAATTTTACAGTTCCTTACTGTAAAGTTAGAAATTTTACAGTTTAATACTCTAAAGTGAGCGATTTGACAAGTTATTACTATAAAATTTGCTGTATTATATTGTAAAAACAACATTCATTTTTTATAGTGTAGCCAGGTATCGTATAGGAGCCAATATTTAAAAAAGTGCCAATTTGAAGTTGGAGTTTTCTGAAAAAAAAATTTTTTTGCAGAAAAAAAACTAATATTGGATTTTAAGTCTAAATTGGGTCTAAATGCAAGAAAATAAAAGGGGGGAGGTCAAGGAAGTTCTCTCTCCCTCTTTAGATAACTCACTTTTAATCCGTTACAGATCTGATGAATGTTACAGATCTAATGTTAATAGGAGCTACATATTTGAGTTTATGCTTTCAGTCTTCATTAACATCTCTAAATATGATATCATTTCCTTGCATTTTTAACATAGAATTAAGATAATTATATTAATATATATATATATTAGGCTAAAAAATCAAATTTCACTATAAAAAAGCATTTCTTGGAAATAAAAATGAGCGATAAGGTTTTTAGATAAAATAAATTATGAGTACCAAATCCAAGCTAATAAAACAACTGTTTTGTTTTGAAACAACACACAACTTCAAAATTTTCAACACACAACTCTGCTGCTTGCTTTTTTTTAATTAGTTGCAGGAAATTTAATTTCTTAAACAGAAATTCAAATTTATCATGCTAGTTATTATCTAGTTATTTAGCGAAGTTATGAGAAATTGAAGCACCAAAAAACTTATACTATAACTTATATATATAAAAACTATACTTATATATATAAAATAATTTTTAAAATAATAAAAACTGCGCATTTTAGAGCGTGTTACCGATCTGATGACTCAAACGACACACATTTTATAAAATCACTTTAAAAAATCATACCTACAATTTTAGATGCAGAAATGTAAATTTTTAATTACGATTCGATAAAATATCCCACCAGGTACTCAGTATCACGTGGTATAGGTGCAAGAAATGATTTTGGGAGCCTAAACATGGATCGGAAGTAATTGTTACCACTCTGACGGCGGAACTTGGGACACGCGTATTTCGCATCGGCTAGAAAATCAGAAATCGATTAAAACAAAAATGACGTAAAATATCAACAAAAGAGTAAAAATAGAATCGTTTTTTGTGCAAGTGCGGTTTTTTTTTTTTTTTTTTGGGAAATTAGAAAGTGCGCATGACCTGTTTGCATGCTAAGCTTTGCTACTGGAGATACGTTACCGATCTGATTTTTGATGTATAAAAACAATATTTCCTGAAGAAAAAAAAATTTTTTCTGATGTTATTAGATGAAATGAAAGCAGAACCTTATCTTCTTTCTGGGGAAAATTATCTTTTTAAACTAGTTATTGAAATACTAGTGAAAATTCACTTGGGACTCAAATTGGCACTTTTCTAAATATTAGCTCATAGCCATAGGTATACGCCATAATCAGCACATACTGGAAAATTTTTCCATACGAAATGCAAGTTTTTGAGGAAGTTATTAGCGATTCAAAACTCATTAAAGACTAGATTTTGCCGAGTGCTGAATAATATCTTCAATCAAAATGCAAGTATTTGAGGCAGCAATTACATAACTCAAAATTTATTTAATGATTAGAGCTGGTCGGATTCAAAAAGAGCCACTCATTTAATGACTCCTTGAACTACTCAAGCTTTGGACAGAAACATTGTCCAGTGTGGATACAAATTTCTACGCGCTTGCAACCAAAACTTGAAATAGCGCAATGAAAAAAAAAAACTAAACAAATTTCTACAGGTCTCGTGAATTTTCATTGTGAGCAGAACCTCTTCCGAAAGGTCAGAAAGAGGGCAGAAAAAAAATCCTCCTAAAATGGTCCTTTGGGCAGTAACCTGCCACCCCGCTCCGGAAGTTCTTTTTTCACCCATCCCTTTACGCAAAGAATTTATAAAGGAAATGGGAAATTCAGTTTCATGTAATTCTCCATTGTGGCTACCCGAGTCTGGCGGCGCCTCGTAAAAACGGTTTAGTTTATGACGTGCCTCTATACCTGGGGACACAGAGTGCGCAAACATTGAGTGGAGGTGAGGTGTGGGATCGTTTTTTGAAGTCAACAAAGGGTCGAGGGAGATAACTTCCAATTATTCGAATGCAGACGGTTTCTGTTAGAACCCGACCGAAGTCGTCTTTCACATGACGGACACCGATTTTTAAAGCATATGTACATTGTACATGAATCCAAAAATTACGTGAGATAAGTGCGATTTCTTTAAGATGAAGGGGCAATATACATAATGAAATTTTAAGATAAAATAGAGACAAAACAGTTTTTGATTTTAAAAATGAAATAAAAGATGCTTCAAACATTATCAAAGTATAATCAAAATACTTTTTCGCTGCATATTTTTTCTTAGTAGAACTATTTATAGCAAATAGTCTTTACCACGATACTATACTGCCGTACTAAACAGGTGTTGTATGTACTAATTTTATTAAAATTGAGTTATCATTACTAGGTGTTTCTTTACAACATATTTTATCAAAAAAAAGTTACAGTGAACTCTCACGCCGCCTCATTTATGCGCCTTTTTTTTACTTATACGACGATTTTAAATGGTCCCAGCACATTTCATAGCAAAATAATGATAGTATCATTCGTTTATGCGTCGCTCTGAAGATAAATATTTCACTTATGCGCCGAATTTTCCCTAAAATGTAAAAAAAATAATTTATTTTCTTTTAAAAATAAGCATGTTTCTTCACTTTTCTCTTTAATCTTTCGAGCTTATTGTTCACGGAAAACATTTTTTTCCGCATAAACTAGAGTTCGGAGTGGGACAATTACTTCTTATGGATCATTTTAAAGGGAACAGTTTGTAATTAGGTATGCTGCAATTTTTGTTTTCTCTTTATCATTGTAGTTACGCTACAGTAATTGCTAAACCGTGATAATATGTCCCTTTTCTATAGAAATATTCTTATTCATTCTCTCATTAGAAACTATGTTGCGTTTTTGTCCTTTAAATAGGCTTGTTCACTTATACGTCTCTCTCACTTATGCGCCTTTTTCTGTTGGTCCCTTGGGCCGGCGCATAAGTGAGAGTTCACTATATTTATGGATGAAAAATATATTTAAAACAAATTTGATAAATTTAAATTTAAATCGAATGCATGGAGGGTAAAAACTTCAAAAAGCAGTTCGTCATTTTGAGCTAGGCTGCAGATACCACTTTTGCCCTTAGCACGGCAGTATACATCACTATCAGAAATGATTGGGTTGTCAAAGCTAGGGTAAAACTCCAGCCTGAAATTCTAGGCTAGCTTTGACAACCCTGATACTGAAAGTTAAACTAACTGAAGATACGTTAACAGCTTTTTGAATTGTTATGAAAAATAACGTAACGAAGCACAAGTGTATGCTTGAAATTTTATGCTAGAGTTTCGAAAGTACAAGTAATACCATCTACAGTCCAAGATATCTAGCTATTCAGAAAAATATGCTATTTTTGTCACATTGCAGCGTATTTTGAAACTGAAGAAGTATCTTGTAAAGTAGAATAGAGACAATCTTTCGCATAAGTTTGATCAACTTTTCGCTGTTTAATTAACTGACGAACTGATGTTCAATCAAAATATACCGAAAACTAACATCCACCATTGAGTCATTGAGTTGAGCTTTTCCCTGTGTAAACAGCTAATGTTCAATTAAAATTTGGGAAAAGCTAAAATCTTGCATTGAGTTAAGCTTTTTACTGTCAACTAATGTTCAACCGAGATTTATGCAAAATTAAAATCTGCATCGAACTGGCCAATTAACTAACGTTCAAATTAAGATTTATGGAAAGCTTGGTTCCATATTGAATTAATCCTTCACTTCAACCTTCATTCAACGTTCAAGATTTGGAGAAAGCTAAAATCAAACGATAATCTTCCAAGTTACAAAAGAAGCACGCGAATTCAGAACAGGATTAGGAGCCAACTATACATTAAACTCACGATCATCGACAGTCAAATTATCCGCTAGCCGCGGGTCTTTTTCACAATTTAGTTTTTTTTTTTTTTTTTTTTTTTAAGCTTTTCAAGATATTTTTTTACATTCAATATTGTCATTTTCGCTACAATTTAAATATATGTGTTGGGTTATTGACTTTTTTTTTTTAGCTATTGCATGCATTAATATCGTTTTTTACCTATTGTTCGATTATTCGTGGTTACCGTGCCACCCCATTTCGGAAGTTAACTGTAATTTACCCAGTGATAGCCAGTAATTTCAAATGAAATTTAATCAAAAATGAAAAAGAAAAATTCATGGAATTTCAAACAGGCTTTTTTTTGGGAAACGAATTTTTCCACTCAGTTTTACACATCTATGAAAAAAAACCTAAACTTTCTCCTAGTGCCTAAGATTTTAATTTCTGTCTCTACAAAATAGCACATTACAATACTATTTAAAAATATATAAACTACATTAGGGTCATTCCATTGTGACTAACGTAACATTCAGAGCTGATTTTATAACTCATTTTACCTGCAACTTAAAGGATAAAAAATAATTTTTCGCTGTGTTGGTGGATTTGCAATGTAGATGGTGTACATGTATTATTTCTGTCCAGAATTTAAAATAAAATTACTGACAACAGATATTTTTTCAACCAAAATAGTAGTGTGACTTACGTAACATTTTTGCAACCTTGAAAAATAATGTTCATATTATGAGGCAAAAATTTCTGAAAGTTAAGCAATAGTTAAAAATTGGCTGATATATTTGAAAAATATGGAATGTAAGCTTTTAAAAATAGATATCACATTTATTAAATTTTGAATTTTTTTAGTCTTAAGTGTCACTTTTGCTGGAAATGGAGTGTGACTAACGTAACGTGACTAACGTAACCATCGAATAACAAACAGTAGATAAATTAAATACAATTTATTATGGCTAATATTATTGATAATTACATTACTTTTTCCTTTTTTAAACTTATTATGTTGCATATTTTTATTTATTTATATATTTATTATTATTTTTTTAATTTTATGTATTTTTTTATTTATTTCTTCTGAGGAAAGAAATTGTAAATGGAAGGCTCCCTTTTAACTTAATTGAGTCTGTCAATGAAAATTTAGCTTTTGCAAACTGAATATTATCAGGTTTGGGCCATTCAAATCTTTGACCTGTTTCTCTCATCTTTGATCTTTTGAGCCCAATGTTTGAACTTCCTAGAGTTAACTCGCATTTTTTTTTCAAAACCAGTTTCTTCATTCTTATTAATTTTTTTATAAAGTTGATAGATTTCTTCTAAGTTATACATAGGCAAACCCTTTCGTAGCTTCTTTCTCTTGTTGGCAACAAAGTTCTTTACAGATTTAACATCTTTCTTGTGGGAAAAAAATCGCGAAATTATCACATTATTATAAAATTAGAGGACTTATTGTTTTGTATTATCCGACAAACTTAACGAGTGTCTATGGGATTTAGGATTTCCTATATGAACTGCTATACCTGATGCCAACTTTTGGATAGATATAACTTTCTTTCGGGGGCTGTTGGCTAAAGCTTTTTTCTATATTTCTTCATTGCCTTTTCCAGTGTTGCCTTGTGAGAAAAGGACATTCTGCAGATATGGAGGAAATAGTAGTGTGTTTCTTTGCAACCATCTTACTTATTAATTATTTTGAGGCTTCTCTTTCCTCCTCTTTTAACTTCATACCCGAAATTGTGTTTTTTCGTAAATAACGCATTGATGTTTTTGACATTTCTCTTTCCTCTGAATTTTATAGAGGCTCTGATTCGCCCGACTTCTTCTTTTCCGTTCTGAAGCAGTCAAAGGAGCTATTTTGCCTCAAATATTTCAAATTAATTTGATATATTTATTTACTTTTAACTGGAAATTTAAATAAACACTAAAATAGGTAAGCTTTAAGTTACATTAATCTTTTCTTTAATTGTTACCATAGTCACATTCAAACTGTTACGTTAGTCACACTAATATTTTTCTATTAAATATATCTAAAATAAATATTTTAGGATTTTCAAGTAGATATGGTACAGAAATAAGAAAATAAACAGCTATGGTATTTAATTATTTTTAGTTCAGTTTTAAAATAGAAAACATTGCATTTTTGTGACTAACGTAACATAAAATAAGAAAGTGAAATAATGAAGATAATTAAAATGCTTATCTTATAAACTGAATGAAAAAAGATGTTAATTCAATCAGATAATAACTCCAAACTTTTATAAGAAACGCAGTTCTTCTAAAAATTTACAGAAATTCTAACATTATGCACGAAAACAATGACCAATGTTTTTAGCGTTTTCTAAGATTTTTCTGCAGCCATGTACTTACAGAACTCCAACATAAACACCAAAAAGGATTTTTCAAAATTTTTGCTAGATTCATATACTAGAAAGTATGTTGAATAAAATGATAGGTCACAGTTAAGTCTTTAAGGTACTTTTATTTTTTAGGCTGAGGTTGATATTTCTATGGAATGACCCTATACATATATGATTGAAATATGATAATTTCAAGACTTTACTCTTAAGTAAACATCGGTAATTATATCCGCCTGCCCTTTGAAACGCAAGGTGACCTAAGCAATTGTTATCAGCAAGGTAAACTACCAAATCCAGGAATAATCATTTTTCGCGTAACTATTTTTTCTTATTATTATTTTCATTGTGACTGCGAGATCTTATCGGATGTCAAGTTTTGTGATAGATTGGTTAAAACGGATACTTTTATCACCGGTTGCATACAGGGAAGTAAATATATAAGGAGGAAAAATGGACTTTAGATTTTCGCAATCTACTTTTGAGGTGCATGGTTATCGTAAACACTTGAAGAAACTAGAAAAACCCAAAAACTTGTAGATATTTTCAGTAACTATTAGATGACAATAAATAGAGTCATATTTGGGAAAGATATAAATAGATAACCAGCTTATACACACCCATATAAATCCTCATTCAAGTCTTATATGGATATCATCCCATGTAAATATACTATATCAAAATTTTTGAAATACACTGCAACAAAAAAAAGTTGTTGTTTTTTACAGTATAATACTGAAAGCAGAGGTTTCAGTTTAAAGCTGTAAAAGCACAGTAATGAACTGTAAAACTAGCTATTTTCCAGTTTATTACTGTAAAACTAGCAATTTTACAGCTTATTACTGTAAAATTAGCAATGTTGCACTTTATTACCATAAAATTAGCTGTATTATACTGTAAAAGCATTAGTGTAATACTGGCAGCAGAGGTTCCAGTTTAAAACTGTAAAATGCACAGTAATAAACTGTAAAACTAGAAATTTTATTCACAGTTTACTACTGTAAAATTATAAGTTTATAGTTTATTACTATTAAGTTACTGTAAAATTAGCTGGATTGTACTGTAAAAGCAAAATTCATTCTTTAGCGTACGCACATTCGATCATGCATGCGAATAGTGCTATACATTTCTTCCTTAATTTAGATTATTCATATTTTTCAAACTTTTATTCCTTTAACCGCAGACACAACAGTGAAGGAGGGTTATAAGATTGATGTGTCTGTGAATATGTCAGTGGCACTCTAGCGCTTAAATGAGTCCTAAATGTCGCCCTGATGTTGAACATCTTTGAACTTTACTTACCAATTTTAATAATTACCACTAGTCTGTTTTTTTCCGTTGATTCTCTATTTGTTAGAGTATAATAATGTATGTTTCTACGTAAGTAATTTATAAAGAGTTGAAGAGAAGAAGTATCTTGAACATTCTATAACACACAGATTGCAAGAGTGAGCGAATAAACCTTTAAAAAAATTGTTCAAATCATAAAAAAGTTACAATTGCAAAACATACATGAAATCAAATATTAATTATAAAACTGCTATTCTACTTGAAATTTCTAGAGGAAAAAAACTTTTTTTAAAGTAATACACACATGTAGTATATTTGGCATTATGGCCCGATTTACTATCACAAAAAGAGAAAAGAATGAGAGTCTCTTTATTTGCTGCGAGTAGAATTGAAAGTAGCTTTTAAAAAATATTAATAGATTAAATGTAATTGTTTACTTCGGTTTCGAAGCGGCTGTAAGTGGACAATGTGAATCGTATAAAATGCTCGGAAAAAATGCAAAACAAATTTTTAGAGTACACCCCTCCTCCCCCCTAAAGCTACAATGCTTTAATTGTTATTCTGTAAAGTGTATAATTTAGCCATTTTTTACTTCCTTTTACGTAGTAAAGGAAGTATTGTGATCACAAAAAAAATTTCACTCAAATTTCAGTCTAAATTTTGACTTTGCTCACCCCTGAATGAATGTCGCGTAGTTTTTTCGACCTGTCAGCACGTGCATATGTACCTAACAACATACAAACAGCCGAAAAATCAATTTCGACCACCCCCGAGTAAATTCCGACGAGTTTTCTCGTGACGTCTGTATGTACGTATGTGCGGATGTATGTGCGGGTGTATGTGCGGATGTATGTGCGTATGTGGCTCGCATAACTCAAAAACTATATGCCGTAGAAACTTCTAGCTTGGTATGTAGGCTCTGAGGGGGGTCTAGTTGTGCACCTCCCCTTGTGATTGCATTCGAATGTTCCCAAAGGGGTCTTTTACCCCTTTTTTGGGTAAATCAATGTTAATTTCAATACAGACTCAAGTGATATGAATTGGCGCCACCACTTGGCGACATGTCGCCAAGCTTTTGGTCGCCAAGTGTTTGACGCCAACTTGGCGACATATCGCCAAATTGGCGACAAATTTGGCGAAAAAATTATTTTTTGAATTTGGGTTCAACTTGGCGCTATTGGCGATATTTTGCGAAAAATTCACTAAATGATATTAAAATCAGCAATATTTAGAAAAATAACCATTGTAAAATATTTTTTGCATTGTTTCGTGGTAGATTAGGGGAGTAAATATTTGAATGCTCACCTTGCTCACTCCAAGCACTTTTTTTAACACTTAAGGCAACTACTAAGAAATTTACACGTAAAAGGAAGTAGTGTGGGGTCCATACCAGATTTTTTATATTGTTGTTGGATTTTAGCCCGATTTTAAATCACATTTCAAACTTCTAACGATTCAGATCCTAAGACCCCTAATATTCTCCTTATTGTTCAAAAACAAATAGTTTTAAACCTTTCATAAATTACTTACGTAGCACATTGATATTTTATTACAGACAGTTAATTGAAGAATCAAGGGGAAGTTTGATTTATTGGTTGTAGCTAATAAAACTGATTTAAAAAATCAAAAGTGTTAGACTTGATTTGTACAGTTTTCTTGAGAGTGATCCCAACCTCTTAATATGCTTTCATGTTCAAAAGTACTATTCAAAAAATATTTACTGTGAAGGAACCTATTTTATATTGATCCCATCACTGTTGGTGTAGTTTCTTATGAAGCTTATTGGTTCCTTAGCATTTGAAAACCATTTGCTCTCTGGCATATCCCTAAGAAGAACCTGAAAAAAAATTCATTCAGACAATGTAGCTTTTTAGAGAATGGCTGTAAAAACATCAGGTCCCTATGATGGTATATCAACTTGAATGACAGGAACAGAGGGGCAAGGCCTCCTAGGGGTGATGATGTAAGAACACCAGTAACCCTTCTAAGAGATCAAAATCGTATTTTGCAAGATAATCCTATGTACTAAAAACTAAATCTAGTTAAATGTCTGAGTTTTTACATTTTCTTTTATTTTAGCCATTTTTCATTTAACATTACTTTCCAATTCAGTTTTAATAGCCGTTTTATTCTTTCACATTCAAAACAGTCGCCAATTTTAACTATTTGTGATACTTGTTTTTTTTTATAGCGATTATAACCATCTCCTTTTATCATAAATACTGTTCCATAAGATTAATAGGTGCATGTCCAGCTAAAGTTAGTAGGCGAAATTTTTGGAGACAAATGAGACTTGTACCTCTTGTGCTCCAGGCTTTTCCGGGCCACAGAAGCTGTAAAAATTCCCCCTTTTATCATTAGTCCAGTTACTACTAGTTTACGAGGTGTTTTCTTAACCTCTTTTGTTTTTAGATTTTCTAATGTTTTTTGGACTCATGTAGCTGGTTTGATCTTTGTCTTGCCAGCTAGGGATCATACACAACAGTTAAATATTTGAGTTTTAACTGGCAGTTAAAAATTTTCAAAATTATGCTCAGTCTATAGCATGTGGTTTTTAATATCAAATATTTCTACACAAATATAAGCTGGTGAAATTGAATAAGGCAAGAGCCCGGGCAAAGTTCGATATTGTAACTCACACCCCAACAAAAATTCTGTTCAAAGTTCAATAAGTTTCTTTCCAGACCCTTGAGCAAATATACAACCATAACCGGCGTATCACAAAAATATCCAACCCCTGAAAACAACTCATATTTGTCCCCCACTTCTGGAAACGTTTACCTAAACGTTACAGCCTAGACGAAGGTCATGCTAAAGTGGAGTTATTTTGTAATAAAACAAACACTTTAATCTGGAAATATGACTGGGAATGTTTGTCTGCAACGCGGCTAGACGGTGTTTTGTAGGTAAGTATGTTATCTGCTCCTGGGAAACAGGTGGGTCAATGTCAATGGGTCCCTTGGTGATATGTTTAATTAGGCAGATAATAATAAGGTGCATTTCAGGATAGAATGTCTCACTATCATAATGCAGATTAGAAATTTCAAGAAAACTTTGGTGCTTGAAAATGCATTATGAAAAATATACTTCACAGATATATCTGTTACCAAGGAACTACATTAAAATAGATTCAAACATTTTGAAGAAAGAACAATCTCTTTTGATTGAAACATTCAAAAGATATTGGAGCATTTTGATTGAAACAGTAAGGTAATTTTAATGGGCCCGTGGTAGCCCGAGCGGAAACGCGTCGGACTGTATAGGTAAGTGTGTTATCTGCTCCTGGGAAACAGGTGGGTCAATGTCAATGGGTCTCTTGGTGATGTGTTTAATTAGGCAGATAATAATAAAGGGCTTTTCAGGATAGAATGTCTCACTATCATAATGCTGATTGGAACTTTCAAGAAAATTTGATGCTTGAAAATGCATTATGAAAAATATACTTCACACACACAGATATATCTGTTACCAAGGGACTACATTAAAAGAGATTGAAACATTTTGAAGAGAGAACAATCTCTTCTGATTGAAACATTTAAAAGAGATTGAAACATTTAAAAGAGATTGAAACATTTTGATTGAAACAGTGAAGTAATTTTAATGGCCCGTGGTAGCCCGATCGGTAAGGCGTCGGACGATCGGACTCATAAACAGAAGATCCCGGCTTCGATCCTAGCCGATCAAAGATTCACCCTCGTTACTAATGGTGGCTGGGAGACGTAAAATAAGGGTCGTGGTCACTAAGTCCTCCAAGTGAAACGATATCTCTGGGGGTACTGGACCAGTTGTTTGCTCGGCCCTTGATCTGCATCAAAAGAACAGAGCGCTCTGAGCTAAGTCGGACTTCCACCTTAATGGTACTCGTTAAAACGGAAACCGTACTTACTCCGCCTTAATTCGGATAGATGTGTCTACTCGGGATCGGGAATCCGAGTGGTTTCAGAAACAACAACAACAACAAACAGATTGAAACATTTTGCTCGGTGAAGTTATTTTACCGCATAAACTGTTTTAACCTTGTAATTAGCTCCTACGATGCTAATTACAGCTATTCATTTAACTAAATATAAAAGAAGCATTAAACATTTAAAACAAAAGATTCCGCCGTATTCACCTGATATGGCTCCGGCGGACTTTTTCCTATTTCGCAAACTCAAATTACCACTTCGAGGCTCTCGTTTTCAATTGAAAGAAGACATAAAAGAGATTTCGTGACGAGAACTGAAGTTAATTACAGAAAGTGAGTTTGAAAAATGTTTTGATGATTGGATTATTCGTTGTTATACTATCTAATTTTCTAAGGTTAAACCTTCTGCGTATTTACGCATGCGTCAGGTCTTCTCTGATCTTACCAAAATAGGGGTGATAGGTAAGATAACAATAAGGGGAAGAATAATAAGAAGCATTTTGAGCCGTATCAAACAACGTAGAACGATGCTAATTTCAAATACATAGTTTAGTTGAATGCATCAAAAGGATAGCAAATGCAAATTTTAAATTGAAAACTTCGGAAAGTTCCCTTTCACAAGCCATCACCCCTTTTTTAAGTGGAACAGTTCCCGAGCCCTAGGCGCGGTATTCAAAGACGGACAGTAAGTGTATTATTTCAGTAGGAGCCTCTTTTGAAGATCAGAAAATAAATTTGGATAAAAAATAAATATTTTGTGTTTTATTGAGCAATTTCCGGTACTTTTTTGACAGAATATTCGAGTCATCCCTTATAAACCAGCCTTTTCCCGATTTTTAAGAGACATTAAAATGTATAGCTAAATGTTTGTCAGATGTCTTTTCATCCAAAAGCTCACATTTTTTGCTTTAAAAAGCCGATCCTTGGAACGCCAAAACACGTGTCTGCCACATTATTTAATTTTTGTGCATTTAAAAGTTGAATACCTTAATTCAAATTTTTTGGTTCAGTTTTTGAAACTTAAATGATTCTAACTCCAGAATCCCGAATTTCATTTTACAATTAATATTATTTTTCTTTTTTTTTTTTTTTTTTTTCAAAATCATGTTAAACGCAAGTGACTGAAACAAAAAGCTCCCCATAGTAAGGCTTTTGCCCTTTTTTAACGTTTCCTATTAGTACTTTTAAAATATTTCTAGGTGTAACTTTCCCCTAAAAATAAATGGATAAAAAAATAAAGAAAATGCTTTTCTGCAAAACTTTTCCAAAATCATCTTGCAACTCACCCTTAAAAGTTCAATGGCTTCTTTAAGTTTAAAGAAATGTGAGGAGAGGAGACATTTCTGTCGCGGAAAGAGTTGAAGATATTGTTATCTTTATGTATGCCTTTGCATTTTCGTGTAAGGGAAGTAAAACTTTTCAAGCTGATAATTCTTCCTATGTCTTTCCCGATCAGGAAAAAAGACACACTAGAAATTCAAGAGCTATTTGGCGAATTTTGTCCGAATAAATATCTTTCGTGTCTAACTTTTTTTTTTTTTTTAATGTTGCAATATTTAACAGTATTTAATACTAAATTTCGTCGGCACCATGCGAAAATAACAAATGTGAAAAATCGCGTTTTTAAAGTTCGTTTTTCAAGCTCGAATTTCACAAATAATTAAAATTAAAATGATACCTTCGAACGATAGTTTTACACTTAAAGATATCTACAAAAATTTAACAAGAAGTTCTGTCAAGAACTAAACGAGCCTACTTTCCCGTACATCGACATCGGCATTCTCGCATCTGATCATTATTCTCTTGTTTATCTGAGACTTAAAATTATGTCAAACATACCTTTTTAGCACTTAGAGCTGATTTCGAAAAGCAAAATATACCCCTTTCATCAGATGAAATAGACACGTAAAAATAATTAACGAATAAATAAAGTTTTGTCGCACCTTTTAAAGAGTGTAACTGTTACAGTTCCTCCGTAGAAAAAATCCTCCATCGTTTTCAAAAAAAAAAAAATAAATAAATAATAATAATAATAAAATAAATAAATAAATAAATAAAAGTACAAAGAGCATCAAAACACATTTTATCAAAGAAAGAAAAAAAAAAACTCTTCCGTTAATAAAATGTCTCGAATTTCACTTTTAATCTGTTGCCAGTTGTTAAATATAAATAAAGAATAAAATGTTCTCGTGAATGAAAAATTTTTGTTACAAAAAAAACATCGTCTGCCAAAAAAAAAAAATAAATAATAATAATAATAATAATAAATAAAATAAAACAAATGAATAAATAAACAAAAAATCGTCTGCACAGTCAGTAATTTTTTTCTGAGCCTGCATTTCCGCCATGTTTGCGGAGTCAGAGTCGGAATCAGAGTCCTCACAGAAGATTACTCAAAAAAGTACGTTACAAACATTATTTATCAAAACCATTTTCTTACAAAGTTAGTTTGAAGGAAATCCGACTTTAAGTTCAGGATCAACATTCAACTTAAATTCCCCGTAGACGCTAATGTTAATTTTTTTTCTGAACGGTTCAATATTGAACGAAAAATGGTTCAAATCAAAAAGCGAAATATGGGAATGTATGGGAAAGCCTCTCCGAGATCTTTCAAACAAAAAAAAGTTTATTCCATTCGGACGGGTCACTCAAAAGTTATTAGGTGGGGAAAGGTTGCTTGAACGGTTCAATGTTGATCGAAAAAGTGTTCAAATTGAAAATTTAAATACGGTAATGAAGTATCCTTGCTGAGATCCTTCGAAAAAAAAAAGTTTATTTAAATCGGACTGTTCACTCAAAAGATATTAGGGGTGACAGCTTGATTGAGCGGTTCAATGTTGAACGAAAAATTATTCAAATCGAAAATGTAGATACGGGAATGAAGTATCCTTGAAAAGATCTTTCGAACAAAAAAAAGTTTGTTTAAATCGGATTGTTCACTCAAAAGTTAGCATCGCGGGACCGGTTGTTTGAACGGTTCAAAGTTGAACCAAAAATTGTCCAAATCGAAAAATCAAATATGGGAATGAGCTGCACTCGCTGACATCTTTCGAACAAAAAAAAAATTTATTCCATTCGGACGGTTCACTCAAAAGTTATTAGGTGGAGAAAGGTTACTTAAACGGTTCAATGTTGAACCAAAAGTGTTCAAATTGAAAATTTAAATACGGTAATAAAGTATCCTTGCCGAGATGCTTCAAACAAAAAAAAGTTTGTTTAAATCGGAGTGTTCATTCAAAAGTTATTAGGGGTGACAGCTTGATTGAGCGGTTCAATGTTGAACGAAAAATTGTTCAAATCGGAAATGTAAATACGGGAATGAAGTACCCTTGAAAAGTTCTTTCTAACAAAAAAAAGTTTGTTCAAATCGGACTGTTTATTAAAAAGTTAGTATCGCGGGACAGGTTGTTTGAACGGTTCGAAGTTGAACCAAAAATTGTTCAAATCGAAAAATCAAATATGGGAATGAGCTGTACTCGCCAAGATCTTTCCAACAAAAAAAAGTTTGTCCAAATCGGAATGTTCATTCAAAAGTTATTAGGGGGGGACAGACAGACCGACCGACCGACCGACCGACACACAAATTCCCCATCTCAATACCCTACTTTCAAATTTTTAATTTTTCGATATTCATTTTACCTTTTTATTTTTTTAACTTGGCGATATTTTTTGGACTTGGCGATATTTTTTTAACTTGGCGATATTTTTTGGACTTGGCGATATTTTTTAGATGCATTAGGCTACTTTTAATATTTTTTTCGTCTTTCTTTTATTTTTAACGGGAAAGTAGGCTAAAAATTGAAAATAACCAAACACGTCAGGTGGGAAAAAATTATACTCAGTGTTTTGGCTCTCCTGAAAAGTGCCAATTTTCACATTCGTAATTTTAGCATGGTGTCGAGGATTTGTGCACAGTTATTACAATCTATATAATCTTTTGTTTGATGATTGCTCCATTTATTATGGTACAACTTTTAAATATTGCGATTTATGACTGCTTTTCTCGATGATATTTTATACGAATAAAAATTCTAAAAAGATGGAAATAAATTCAAGTAATATTTTAACTTATTGAAACATGAGGTAATCAATTATAAAGCACAGTAGCTTGAAAAAAGCAATTTCTCGAAAAAAGAAACAATGAGCCCATATAGTCAAATAACAAGGCTGCAATACTTGATTGCGATATATATGTGCTTTTTAATTATCTCCATATATTATTTCTCTAAGCCGAATCCTATACCCGGTCGAAACTCGCTCATTTCTTTATCGAATTGCAAGAAAATTTATGATTTTGAAGTTTATCCCGCGGGCTATTGACGAAAATTAGACCCACCCTCTAAAAAGTGTCGGTTCGTTTTTTATTCGAACTTCAATTTTTGGGCACAAAATTGACTCTATCTAGCGAAATAATTGTCGTATCGTCTCCATTTTGATTTCATTCGAAAGATTTAAAAAAATGCGTTCTTTAGAACGTTTCTCCGCTAGCGCCGCGTGACGACAATCTCGAAAATCCACGTTTAAGCGACTTATAAGCGATTGAAGTTTGAAAAAGTTAAATTTTTTGCTCAACGGTTAAAATCGTTTTACCATTGTTGTTCAAATCAATTTTAAATGCGACATTTCAAGCCAAGGCTTAGCTCGGTAAACCTTAATTGTAACTTTTATTGTTTCAAAATACTATGGTAGTTTTGCGATAACGTTAGTATTTAGTTTAGTGGTAGCCTTGGGTATTTGATTTTAATATAGGGTATCACTTTTGTAGTAGTTGTAAAAGTGAACGTGTCTTTGATCTCTTTGAAAAGTTGTCAGAACGACGGCAGTTGATGGCGATGTTGTGCAAACGTACAAGATTTTACAATACAAGATTTTAGAAAGATACACATCCAATCGAGGACTGAAATCTTTGAACCTGAATAACTCAATTTTAAGTTTAGAGTTTTTATTTTATTTTATTTATTTATTTATTTATTTATTTATTTTTTTTTTTTTTGCGGAATTCCGCACGGGTCACCTAGTTTATTTATTAACCGACTTCAACAAAGGAGGAGGTTATCAATTCAAACCGTGTACTTTTTTTTTTTGTTTGTTTGTTCGCATATAACATCTGATCTACTGAACAGATTTGGACAATTTTTTTTTAATCGATAGGAGATGGTGTAACTTAGGTACCATGTACTCATATGACGATATTTGTTCACTAGAAAAAAAGTTATTATGGAAAACAGTAAATTTCATGTCATTTCCCCACTAAATGATTAAATTTTCAATCCATTGTTGCAAAATTTGTTGCCTCGCAACTGCAATATTAATAGTAATCATGATGAAAATTTTGAACCAAGGCTTCTCTGGAGTAAGTATGAAATATTAATAAGTAGTCCAATTTAAAGCGATTTGTCCTAAATGCTTAAATATGAAATCCATTGTTACAAAACGTGGTTGATATGAAACTGTAATAATAATGATAATGAGAATTTTAAATGAAGGCTTAACTAAATCAAACATGAAACTCATTAGCGGGCAACGTACGTAGTACGTGTTAAAATCTTATGAACTACGAGAAACTAGAATTGCTTTGAAATATAAATTAGTTGAAAAGTCGTTAATATTAAATGACTTTGATTAAGCTAGTACACAAATAAATACCAGAGAATAACAAAGATTATTTTTTAGTGTCAATCGTTTAAAATTTTAGACGCGTTGATAGTTTCTTCCTTTTTTTTTCACAGTTTATTTTATGGAGCATTTACTTAAGAAAATTAGGTGAAGTTTCGTAATGGAAACATTACCTTATTTCATAAGTACACTTACACAAAAAAGAATAAAATAAAATAATTTTGGAAAAAAATAAAACCGACTTCAGTTGGAAATTGCTCTAAAAAGTAAAAAATATTTTTTTTTTTTTTAACACCATCGAAACTACTTTTAAACATAAGTTTTGAAGTCGGCGCAAAAACAATGTATAGAATCATACGCAACTACAATTCAACTATATAAATTTTAATGGATCCAGGTTCTTTAAGAGCATTCGCATACATTTCATTCATTACCACACATTCGTGTAATGGTACAAATATTCTGTTTTTAATTTTCAATGGATCCAGGTTCTTTAAGAGCATTCGCATACATTTTATTCATTACCACACATTCGTGTAATGGTACAAATATTCTGCTTTTAATTTTCAATGGATCCAGGTTCTTTAAGAGCATTCGCATACATTTTATTCATTACCACACATTCGTGTAATGGTACAAATATTCTGCTTTTAATTTTCAATGGTTTCTCTGAAAACTGTTAGCAAAATATGGTTAAATATCATTTCACCTGTCGTTTTGCGCCGACTTCAAAACTTATGTTTAAAAGTAGTTTCGATGGTGTTCAAAGAAAAAAATTATTTTTTACTTTTTAAAGCAATTTCCAACTGAAGTCGGTTCTATTTTTTTCCAAAATTATTTTTGTTTGAATTTTGATCAACGGATCCTCAAGATATGTATCTGTCGTTAGTTGGTGTATCCAGGGCAGACGAGAGGATATGACAACCCAATTGGAAACTAGAGGCCCAGAACTTGGAAGAACCCTGCTAAAAATAGGGGTAGTGCACTTTTTATAAGATTCGGAGTTGTAGGGGGGGGGGGGCGGGCAAGTTGGCAGACTCTCGGAGCCCCCTCATCGCAGTTTTGGGTGCTGAGTCATCCATTCTGACCAGTACTGTAAATAAATAATCCTCAATGTGACCGATTATTAGCCGATTACTTATTACTGCTGATGAATAATTGCATCCCTAGTTCTAAGTATATTTTGTTAGAGCACAAGCATTCTGCATAAACTGTGAAGACATAGTAGCTATCCCTGTAAATATTCTATTATCAACATTCACAAGAACGATAGACATCTCCTACTTTGAATGACCGTGTCCAATGGCGTATTCATGGTGGGATTCGGAGACAGATTTCTCACTCCCCCTCCCCCAAAAAAACCATCTCGGTTACACCACACTGTAAAAAATGAATGCTGTTTTTATAGTATAATACAACTAATTTTATAGAAATAAACTGTAAAAATTGCTAATTTTACAGTAATAAGCAGTATTTTTTCAGCAGTAAAATTTCTACTTTTACTGTACTAAAGTGTAAAATTGCTAACTCTACAGTGATAAACAGCAAAATTCCTAATTTTAGTTTATTACCGTGCATATTACAGTTTTGAATTGGAACCTCGGGTGCCAGTATGATACTGTTGTTTTTAGGGCCCTGCTCCACATCAGCGGAAAACGCGACTGAAACCGAAGGCAGAAACCGAAAATCCGGGTACTTTCCATAGGAACACCATTTAATCCATTTTACGTTTCTGTTTTATTTTTCTGCTTTACGTCAATGTGGAGCAGGGCCCTTACAGTATAATGCAGCTACATTTTAAGGCAATAAACTATAAAATTTCTAACTATACAATAAGAAATTAAAATTGTTAGTTTTGCTGTTTATAACTGCGCATTTTACAGATTTAAATTGGAACCTCGACTGCCAGTATTATACTGCAAAACCAACAATTCATTTTTTGCAGTGCACTGACCACGTCTAAGTGCTTCTCGGTGTGCTTCCGCGCTCAGCGAGCGAAGAGCCCAAACCACACTTAATCCGAAATCACCGAGGTTCCGATCCGCGCGTCCATTCGTCAGCGATGGGTGGGCCCCGGACTGATAAAAAGCCATAAAAAAGATTTATGGCGGCTATATTTTAGGGCGGCCGCACGTGTCACGAGCCGGGACATACATTTTAATAACACTCTCCGACATTGGTCAAAAAACAAATGGGCCCCGCTATTTTTTACGGACCTCGTCGGGAGATTTTTGTCAGTGGAAATGGCTCTTGCTCAAACAGCCCCCCTTCCCCCGATACCCACGTCCTTTTATACTACTGAAGAGAACAAACAGAAATAAATATGCTCTGGATTCATCCCTGGAGAATGCTCTGAAGAGAGGATACCTGGAGTGAGGAATGGTTTCGGCATTGAGAGACGACGTTGTGGTTCAAAATCCTGATGGAGAATTCCTTCTTAAAAACAACAATAATGCTGTGAGTGTTGATCTCCAAATTAAGTTGAAAAGAGTAAGTTGAAAAGAGCAAGTTGAAACGTGCTCAAGATTCATTCCTGAAGGATGATTGAGATATCGTTTGGGCACTGAAAAATAAAGTAAATTCAAAATTTTGGATGGCACAAGCGGATTCCTTCTTAAAAACAACAATAATACTGAAAGTGTTAACTTCCAAATTAAGTTGAAAAGAGTAAAATAAACATGCTTGAGATTCGTCGCTGGAGGATACTTGGGATACCACTTTGCCATTGGGGAAGAGAAGTTAGATAAAAATCCTGTATAGCACTTGTGGAACTCTTCTTAAAAACAGCAATGACGGTGAAAATATAAACTCCAAATTATGTTAAGTAAAGTAAAGAATATTTATGCTCGATATTCATTCCTGGAGGATGATTAAGATATCATTTGGATATTGTGAAACAAAGTTAATTCGAAACCTTGAATGGGGAATCCATCTTAGAAACATCAATTATGGTGAAAGTGTACATTTAAAACGGGTAAAATAAATATGCTCGAGAGTTATTCTGGGGGGGTGCTCCTGGGAGAAGATACCTGGAAGGAGAAATGGTTTTGGCATTGAAAAACCACGTTGGTTCAAAATCCTGGATGGCACTAGAAGAACACTTCTTTAAAAACAACAAAAATGCTGAAAATGTTAAGTTCCAAATTCAGTTGAAAAGAGTGAAAATGAACGCGATCGAGACTCACTCCCTGGAGGATGATTGAGATACCATGCATTGAAAAACAATGTTGATTCAAAATCCTGGTACCTATGTACCTATGTAATCCCTCTTAAAAACGACAGTAATGGTTGAAAGTATTAAACTCTACATTTTGTTGGGAAAAAGGGTGTAAAATGAGTATGGTAGAGATTCATTCTTGAAGGATGTTTTGAAGAGATATACCTGACTATGGGAATCGTTTCGGGTATTGAGAAACGAAGTTGATTCAAAATTCTGGATATCACTAGTGGAATAATTCTTAAAAAGATCAATTATGGTGAAAAGTTAACTCCAAAAAAAGGTAAAAAGAGTAAAATAAACGTGCTCCAAATTCATTCCCGGGGGATGATTGAGATATCATTTGGATATTGTGAAACGAAATTGATTCGGAACCTTGAATGATGAAGCCGTTTTAAAAACATCAAGTGTGGTGAAAGTGTGAATTTCAAATATGTTATAAAGGGTAAAATAAATATGATCTGAATTCGTCCCTGAAGGATGCTCCGAAGAGAGGATACCTGCAGGAGTGAGGAATGGTTTCGGCATTGAGAAACGACGTTGATTCAAAAGCCTGAATGGCACTAGTGGAATCCTTCTTAAAAACAGCAATAATGCTGAAAGTGTTTAACTCCAAACTAAGTTGAAGAAAGTAAAATAAACGTGCTCGAGATTCATTCCTGGAGGATGATTGAGATATCATTTGAGCATTGAGAAACAAAGTTGATTCAAACTCCTGGACGGCAGTAGCGGAATCCTTCTTTAAAAAAATAACAATGGTGAACGTGTTAATTTCAAGTCATGTTAAAAAGGGTGAAATAATAAATCTCGAGAGCCATTCTTGGAGAACACTTGATTTATGACTTGGGCCTTGGGAAAGGAAGTCGATTCGAAATAGCGGTAGCACTGGCGGAAACCTTCCTAAAAATAACAATAATTATTAAAGAGTAGACAAATTACGTTAAGAGGAGTAAAAAAGATGCTCAAGATTCATTCCAGGAGCATGTTGGAGACATAATTTAGGCATTGAAAAACGGAGTTAATTCAAATCCTGGATAACTCTGGCAGAATTCTTTTTAGAAATAACAATAACGATGAGAATGTAAACTCTAAATTATTTTGAAAAGAGAAAAATTAAAGCATATATTTCAAAAAAAAAAAAAGTTAATTGTACCCATTTCAAAATAAAGGATTCAGTTTAAACTTCCTACGAAGTTTCTCTTTGCACTTTTTATATACATGCAAAAATCACTATTTGTGATTTTTTTTTTTTAATTTATCAAGTCTTCTTAATGCATTATAAAAGAAAAGCCAATTAATCACAGTACTGTTATGTTTATTTTTTTTATTTTTATTTTTTTTTTTTTTTAAAGTTACGCACTATGTATCCCATTTTTAAAACGGAGAAACGTGAAAAAGGAAGTAAATTATAAAATACTGCATTTCTGTTTTAAACTATAAAACTCCGGAAATAATACCTAAGTGCAGACAAATAGAGATTTCCAATTTCCAAAACATGAACTTGTCGTCCTCCCTTTTCTTCCCAAATAATCCCCCATGGAAAAAGTTACGTCACCGCTCTCAAACCCCAACAAAAAGGTCATTCGCTTCGCTCCGATCATAAGACTGCGGAAATGAGGCGCATTCAGGGAAAAATCAGGGGAAATAGAGTAAAATAAAATAGAGGGGGGAGGGAGCAAACAAATGAAAACGGCATTTTTAACCAAAATCGAGTGGTTTTATGAGAAGGAGGCTCGCTTACAATTTCTCTCTTTTTTTTTCTTCTCTTCCTCCCTCTTCTTTTTTTCTCACACCCTCCCCTAAAATCGGAAAAACTTCTGATAATCTAAAGCTGTTGAAAGGCAGAAAAAACACCATGTCTAAATCAAATCCGTTTTAGAGCTAAAACCAGGAATTGAATGCGTCACAGTTTGAGCAAAACATGTCTATCAAAAAGAGAGATTTTTTTTTCCTTCTCCCAACCCTCCGTATTTATAACTGTAACTGTTTCTAGTGCTGCTATTCCTTAGTGTTTGTAAGAATTTCGAGGGCAGATGTGCGATTTGGGGGAAAAAGTGGCAAAAATGAGTTTTTATTCGAAATGTTGAATGGTATGTGCGGGTGTTAATATTCTCCATATCACTTCCGACGCATGAAAAAAATTAACTCCCACTTCCTCAATAGAGATTAAATATTAAGGATTTATAATATTTTAAATTATTCGTTGCTACCAGGTGATATGATATTTTTACCCCTATGTGCGAATTTACGATCAAACGGTGAATGAACTGTTGCTGATAAATTATGTAGTTCAGTTTCATAACTTTTTTGGAGGAATAAAATGATGCGTGTGAAGTTTTATTACAATCATATGTCTCTAAAAACGAAAGAGTAGCTAGATACTTTATTTTTTACCATGCAATGCTAAAAATCATAAATATTATTTAACTCTATAAGGACTAAAAGATTTTTGCGCCCGTGAGTGCAAAAGTTGTTTTATAAATTATCGAAATATTTCTTCTGTGTTGCTGATATAAGATATCCGAATCTTATAAATCATTTAGAAATGCGTAATAAGGTCACAAACTGTGCGTCATCTCCATGGAAACCAAACCCAATAAAAATAAAATAAATGAATTGCTTTAGCAGTTTCCATGGAGACGACGCAAAATTTGTGACCTTGAAGCGCCTATTTTAAAGTAACAGACTATAATATTAGCAACAAAAATATATTGTTGATAAAGAGCACTGTCGTCATGAACAAAATAAATCTGCATTCATTCTTCAACGAAGAAAAAACAAACATTTGTCCCCATTGTTTTTTTTTAGGTATTTATTTAGCTAGGTATTTTTATAACATCATTTTAAAGGTTAGGAAAACTAAGCTTAAAATGTATTCTGTTCTTTCGCTTCAAAATCGCTCGAGCTGGGTGTCCCAAAATTTATGGAAGTTTTGAATTAAATCGAAAATGTATTAATTTAGTGTTGGCAAATGAAAAAAAGGAAACAGTCAGATAGCAGATAGTTTAGTGTTAGTAAAAATGCAGTAACGGGCGAAAGAACCACGTTTACATTGCTGAGCAATACAATATGGGAAATTATGAGCAAAGTGAAATAGCGGGGCAAAGTGAAATAATAAAATGTTTTATAGTATACTGAGTACCGTGCCCTATCTAACAATATTTTAACTACTAATTTCTTACTATATGTTTGATTCCAGTCAAAAACTAAATAACTCAAAAATTAAGGTCAAAAAAATACTGTTGGAATAAAAATGTGTCTTCTATATTTAATTCAAATCTGGCATAAATTTTGGAAACCTCTTGTGTGCAATCAAAATTTCTGAAAAAGACTGCAGCTCATTTTCCACAAAACTAATCTTCTATTACAGAATTTTCCTTTTACTGCCATCCTAACTTCGTAGGTGCATTTTAATCTAATTGCCATCAAGATAATCCAGTCCTCGTTAATGTCGTTGATCTCCACTCAACAGAATATCAAATCGTGTTTGATAATCCTCTTCAAGTGGCAAGCGTTGCACATGGGGGAAAAGACAGCTGTCTGCTGAAATCCCTCACCAAGTGCTTTTTTTTTTTCAAACCCTCCCTCTTTCTTCAGGATTTATATTAAAAACCAATGAGTTGAATTAATGGATTCAAAATATTTAACATGTTAAAGAGCAGTTTGAATATGCTAATAATGCCACTGCACTGCAAAAAATGAACTGTTGTTTTTATAGTATACTACTGGCAGCCGAGGTTCCAATTTAAAACTGTAAAATGCACAGTAATAAACTGTAAAACTAGCAATTTTACAGCGTCTTACTGTAAAAATAAAAATTTTACGGTTTACTGCCGTGAAATTTAGCTGTATTATTCTGTAAAAAACAACAATCTAATACTGGCAGCAGAGGTTCCAGTTTAAAACTCTATAAAATGCACGGTAATAAACTATAAAATGAACAATTTTATTTACAGTTTATCACTGTAAAATGAATAATTTTTACTGTTTATTACTATAAAAATAGCTGTGTTATACTGTAAAAACAACATTTTTTACAGTGTGATGTGCCATGTATCATGCCATTTTTGTTCTGTGCTTAGAAAATTTGAAATTAGATCTCTTTGAGAGCATGTGTGCGTGAGGACAATGTGTGCGAATGCCCATTAGTGAAATTATTGAATATGTCAGGGAAACAAGCATATACCTCACAAGGTGGTGACTCTTGTGGTATAGTAAAACCCCTCTAAGCGGCCACCTCTTTGTTCCGTGAAATTTTGGTTGCTCGGGGGTCATCATTGCAAATGCGAGATTATTTCTAGCATTCCTAAAAAAAGGAAGGGTAAAGTATATTTTTATTTAAAATGAAACTTGATACTTTTCTAAAGGGAAAATTGTATCTTAGTTGATGTTTTATTATATTGACCTCACGTGACCTTCTATGGGGCGCCCCTGCTCTCAGTCGGCACTAACTATCAAACCACTCCACTGCTGTTTCATGCTGGAAAGGTTCCGAAATACAATTCATTATTTTTCAATTAAAAAATTTTACAAAATTGAAGTTTGGTGTATGAATAGTTAATATGCAAAAAAAAGCACGTGGTTTAAAAAGTGTTGAACGCTCCTGCTTCAAGCAAAATATATTTAGAAATTACTTGAAGCCGAATTGCAAAATTAAATGCCTCATAAAGCTTGAAAATGTTTACAAAATACTTCCCAATGCCAGCGAGTATGCAATTAAATTTTTTCTCAGGGTGAATGGGAAAAGTATAGCTGAATGTTTTCAGCACCAAGTTTCAGTACCGATTTTGTTTACTAAGGATTACAATAGATGGCAGCACTACAATAATATTTGTAGGAAATTAATTAAATATTATTATCTTCAGACGAAAAGGTTAACTTAATTAATCGGAAGTTACAAAGCAATTGAGTATTTAACAGGATTAATTAACAAAAAAGCTTTTCCCATAAAGGAAAGCAAGTATTTTTACTGATTCTTTTTTCACTCAGCCCCATTCTGTAATAACAAAAGGTCCGTTCTAATTTCATTTGTTTCAGAAATATCTCTTATTTATAAACAGATGCTAAATGTTTTTCGGAAAGCATTGAGAACTTTACTGAGTTAGAATTGAATGTAAGAAACTGTGTCTGTTTAACGTTTTCTATCGATTCTTAACAGAAAAATAAACTTATCACAAGCAGATAGAATATCATTACTATAAAAACAATTCAAAATCCAAAAATAAATCATCCCTACATGCACCTGAATGCTATTTATCTATTTTCTTATTTTCTGATTCTTGGAGACAGTAACTAAGTTTGCGCGGGAAAGACTTCGTTAAGAAGTAAGAAACTGTCCTCTGCGTAGTTGCATCGAAAAAAAAAGTGAGGGACACTTTTCGATTCTAACATTTAGAATACGAAATTATACGATTTAAAAGCAGGAGGAGGGGGGGCTGACGTCCGAGACAAAATAAAAAAGTGGAGAGAATCAAAGAGAAAAAAAAAGTTCCAAAAGATATAAATTACTATATGAATTTTAATAGTACCTTTCACTGGAATAACTACAAATAATTTCATTTTAGTGCACGATAATTGCAACTCACATCCTACAGAGTTCGGTGACGTTTATGATGAAATAATCATATAAATCGACGTTTTTTGTTGTCTAGAGCAGTGATCGGAAGTAGCGCGCCATAGGCGGATTTACGGGGGTGCCAAGGGGTGCGCCGCACCCCCAACATTTTTGGTTCGATTTTGAAAAACAATTTAAACTAAGTATATTTATCAAGAACAGCGGTTTGAAAAATAATTTATTTTTCTTTCACAGCTACAATACAAGTTAATTTACTTGAAACAAACCTCGTGTATCACCACACATAGCCAATGCAAGAGCAATATGACTGTGCGCATATTAAGAATTTTTCAAGAATTTTCTTAATCTAAACTACTTTTCGAATTTTTTCGGTCAATCCTCAAACGGTGTATGCTTTTTTTTTTAATTTATTTTTTAAAAGGTAGCGAAGTAGCGACAACATTTCAAAAGCAGTTTGTAGTTGCTGCTTTTAAAAAAGTAGTTGTAGTTGTAGTTACCTACATTTATAACAAAGTAGTTGTAGTTGTAGCTCGCTACAACAGAAATGTAGTTTTTCCAACCACTGGTCTAGAGGATTAATAAAAATGGAATTTCATGAAAATCACGTTTAGAAACGTTTTTCGTAAAATCTATGAAAATTTCGGTTTAAACAAAAAAGTATTTCTCTGGCACAAATAGTTCAAAATTTATGGGGAATTAAGTGCTAAAAATTAAGTTTAAAAAATCAGGAAATTGTGTTTTTATGATTTTGTGTTACATTACATAAAATCCTGCAAAGAAGCGTGGCAAAATTGAACCTGTATATGAAATTTTGTCATTCTAAGCCATACCGTTCTCCCGATAAGGTGTGCCACAAATAGACAACTTCTTGATTTTATATGGTCCCAGCACACTCCATAGCAAAATAACGACAGTATCATTCGTTTATGCGTCGTGCTAAAGATAAATATTTTTATTATGCGCCGAATTTTCCCTAAAATGTAAAAAATTTAATTTATTTTCTTTAAAAAATAAGCATTTTTTTTTTCACTTTCCTTTTTTAATTTTTCGTGTTTATTGGTCAAGGAAGGCACTTTTTCCGCATGAACTAGAGTTTGGAGAGGGACAATTGTGAAGAGCTTATTAGATGAAGGGGTTATGTGACAAAACAGAAATTGCGAGTAATTAAAGTTCAAAGTTTTATTGTTGCTGTTGTTGCAGCTTTTTTGTTTTCTGGTTTTGTGGTTAGTGTGCGTATGAAATTGGTCTAATGACATCTACTTTTTGATGTGCCAAGTTTTATTTGCTTACCTGTATCCATTATTGCTTACCATTGTCCAGAGTGTTCATTTTTTTAAATGTAACATAGCCCCTTCATCCCCCAAGCCCTTCAATTATCTATTATGCATCGGTTTAAAGGGAACAGTTTGTAATTAGGTATGCTGCAATTTTTGTTTTCTCTTTATTGTTATAGCTACGTTACAGTCAGGGGCGGCAAATAAGGGGGACAAGAGGGGGAGCTCGCACCCCCAAATTTTTGCGCAGAATAATAAGAAACCTGTAAGCTCAATTTGTATGAATCACAAATCAATGGTCATATGTAAAAGGAAATACAAAAGCTCACTAATTCTCAATAATAGTTGACGAAAGTGAAGAAATTTTAGCACGAACAGTTTTCGTAATAAAGTTTTGCATCATTTAAACCACCAGTAATCACGTAAAATGTACATAACGGAGAAATCTTGAAATTTTCCGAGTTTCTCATATGAATTTTTGAATTTATCAAGTTACTGTATATTATTTAAATGAACCTTTTTTTTCTTAAGATTAAATACATTTTTCGATAGCTTCATTTTTACCAAATGTATTTCATTCCATACTGATTAAAGTCATAGTTAACAAACTCGCCCTCTCAAACGAAATGCTGAAATGCCGCCCCTGGGGCCCTACTCTCATTGTATCGTCGATATAGTCGATACCGAGAATACGGGTTTTTTGTGCCCCGTGACGTCACATCTCGTGAGACACGAATAATCGCTAATCTCAAAGATACTTCTAATTTAAGGTATCTAGAATCGCGCCGAGAAGTTTACGACAGGGTAAGAAGACGGGAGAAGTCTTCCTCGGCAGTGAGAAGCTGTTGTGCTCATTCCTT
>JAXGGA010008389.1:0-57242 GCA_038373865.1 Uloborus plumipes
AAAAAAGAAACGGTTTGGTTTATGGTAAATGACGTCAATAAAAGAATGAGATATATTTTTATTAATTGGATCTTCTCATTTTCAAAGATAACAAATGTATAACAAAAAAAAAAAAAAGAAAGATTGCAGCCGTACGCACACACTACTATATACATATATATATATTATATATATATATATATTATATATATTATATATACTATATATATATATATATATATTATATTATATATATATATATTGCAAAAAAAATATTTCAATACTATCTCTGAATGTGCCGAATCGCTGTCCGAATTTGCCGAATGAGAAGATGTTTGGGAGGTCCCGGTGACCTCCCTGGACCTCCCTTCGGGGCACTCCTGTTTAAAATGAAAAAAAAATATTTTTTCAATTATAAATTATAGCGGGAGGTGGTGGAGGAGATTTTACTCATTGAAAGAAGAGTGAAGTATGCGTAGGAGGGCATAAAGCAATATGGAGGGATCCTCCGAAAAGTCATTTGTGACTGTCCCCAAAATTTCTGGGCTCGCCCCTGATTATTATGATTGTTATTATTTAATATACACGGATTTAGAATGTAATGAACAAAAATTTTTATTCATTTCATTACTATTGTACTATTAAATGAAGAAGGTTGTTAAGAAAAAAAGACCAAAGGGGGCTGAAGTCATTTTTTCAAAGGGCCCTTCAAATGTAGTTTTCTAAAAAAATCGAAGAGTTTAAAATATTTGCACTGCTTGCTTGAACCAAGATCTGTATAAAGCATACATCCCCCCCCCCTCCAAAAAAAAAAAAGGAAAGGACAGTAAAAAAAAACTAATTCGTCATAATTGCAAAGCCTTCCCTTAGCTCTTACATCTCTCTGCCCGAGTTCAAAAAGATTTATCTGTTTTGATTCCACTGAGGATTTGGTAGCGCGGAAATAAAAATCAGGCTGGATATTGGCGATATTTTGAGCCACCGTGACGGCAACCCTACAATCAGGTGTCGAGCTGAAAGTAGAAAATGCTTATCCTTTTGTCTTCCGCTGTGCAGTTGCGATTGAGCTCGTGACAGACAAATAGCAGTGCAGGGGTTGGAGTGTTGACATTGTGAAGGTATTTCGGGATTTCTATTTGACGAGGTGCTAATCAAGAGCTTTCATTCAGTTCTGCCGGTAAGTTTTTATGAACACTTTCTGGTTTTAAACTTTGTCATGCTAGTAATAATTTGCTAGAGATCTATCTGAAGTCGTTCGATTGTTTCGATTTGGTTTCGTTAGTTATCTTGTAACAAAATCCCGGACGCTGTTTGTTTGTGTTGTGAGTTTACATTGAAAAAGTAAACTTTGTTGCCTTGTCAGTTGCTGCTGTTGAATTTTATGTGTTGAGCTTAAATGAATTCAAGTGTTTGTTTTGGGAAATTGAGAAATTGTGAAAGATTTCATCATTCTTGATTTCTGCATGTTTTTCCATTGTTCATGTGCGATAGTTTACGAGAATGGTTTTTAAAAGTGAGGTTATTAATAAATGTATAAATTTTAAATGTGTTAACTATTCTTGAATTTTCAAGTTTTTCTTACTCTGTATTTATATTTAAGGACATTTTCTAACAATATTTTATCGAACATTTGACGATAATGTTTCAAGTACAGACATGTCAAAACCATGCTCTTTTTTTTTTCATTTTAAGCAAGGTGCCATGCTCTTTTTTTTTTTTTTTCATTTTATGGTTAATTATAGCAATTTGGTAACTTTCTATGTGTTGACTTAATATAATATAATCTTAATAATTGTTACTTGATTTAACAATGGTGTGTGTATGTGATTTATGTTATAGTTATGAAGTAAAGATTTTTTCTGTAATGTTAAAATTGTTTTTTTTTTTTATAATTACTTTTAACACAAAATATTGTTTTATGTTTAATTATGTTATTTTACCTTTTAACACAAAATATAATTTAACACTAATATTGTTTTATATTATAATTACTTTTAATAGTTACTGTTACAATTTGATGTTTTTATCCAAGCAATTTTTTATGTTTGTTTATTTTTTAAAATTAATTCAACTCATTATTTACATGCTTATACAAGATTTTAAAACTAAACAGTTTCAGAAGTTAAAAAAGAAAGTATAAAAATGACTGAATTATTTCTAATTCATGAATTACTGACAGTAATCAAAAGTTACTGAAACTTGCCTGAACCTCATATAAATATTTATGTATACATAATGAATAATTCAGGGGCAAGAATTAGTAACTTTTATTTTAAAACAAATGTTGAATCATGTAAATGTTGACACACAAACTGAAAACAGCAGATGCAGTGCTGTATTTAGGGATGTGCAAACGGGAGGTCTCCTAGGGTTACTGAATTACTTCTTTATTTTTAATAATTAAATTTAACTTGGTGCTCACCAAGGCCGTATCCAGAAAAAAATTTTGGGAGGGGCCCAATTTCACACATTTCCCAAACACACATACATTTTTGTGTGTGTTATGAGTCTAATTTCAAGCTGACCATCGATGTTTGGTGTATGTGTATGTGTTTTTTTTTCTTTTTTTCATTTCTTTATTCTTATTATTTTCTTGAACTGACCTTTATTGGAGGTAGGGGCATCAAGAGAGATATGTAATGAGAACTTTTTTAAGTGGGGTAGAATATCCGTAATTTCCGGGGTTCCGGGGGTTTCTCCCCCGGGCAATTTTCGAAAAAATGTTTTAAAATTCTGCATTTTGAGGCCTTATATGGGGCAATTGGGACTTCAAAAATATGTTGGAAAAGTAGGCAAACAACAATCTCATAAATTTTCTGCATTCCTTTGCAAATTAAGATTAATCAAAGCTTAAAAAAATGTTTAGTTTAACAAATGATTAACATTAAGTGACAGAGAAGAAGGACAAGGGAGGAGAAAAGATTAACACATTATCACTTGCTTACATCGGTTTTCACTATAGTTACATAGTAGTTTTTGATAAATTTCCCAACTCACCGACAGACACAACACTTAGTAACATAAAATAACCAATAGCATAAAACACATAAAATTCTTTAAAAGAAATAGTGTAGAGATTTAAAAAATAATTAACGAGAGAGTAACATTCTGGTAATTTAGTTAATTCATGGTGTAATTATTTGATAAGAAATAGGATTGAAGCACTTTTAAAGGAGTTTCAAAAGGTATTTAATGATTTTCAAAGACTCTAGAACAGTTAAAATTCTTTAAAGCATTTTATTTGCACTGTTTAGTCTCTGACGTTTTAATAAATGATTGGACAGTAGGGTGGTCACAAGTAACATGGGGAAATTTTTTTTTCAACTAATCTTTTGCGGCACGCCCCTAAAATGTGCCAATGGGCAAGAAAATGAGATTTGCAAAGTTTTAGCTGAATTGGATAATATTAACACGTGCCGCAAAGAGGGTAAAGTTAAGAAAAACAGCGATTTTTAGCTAAAAATTGTAGTTTTTACTCTGTAAAACCAAAACTACTGATCCTAGAAGCTTTATTTTGGTCTCATTTTGTAGGAAAGTTGACTTTCTTTAAGGCTAATCTTATTTAAAGTTTCGAAAAAAATGATTAAATATTTTTCAGAATTTTTACAAGTCAGGCTGCAACGCAAATCCTTGAAATTGCAAGTAACATTGGAAAATTTTTTTTTCAACTAATCTTTTGAGGCACCCCCTTAAATGTGCCAATGGACTAGAAAATGAGATTTAAAAAGTTTCAGCTTAATCGGATAATATTAACACGTGCCTCAAAATGGGTTAAGTTACGAAAAACAGCAATTTTTAGCCAAAAATCGTAGTTTTTCCTCTGCAAAACCAAAACTATTCATCCTAGAAGCTTTATTTTGATCTCATTTTGTAGGAAATTTCATTTTTTTTCAAGTCAATTTCATTTAAAGTCTCGAAAAAAATGATTGAATATTTTTCAGAAATTTGCAAGTCAGGCTGCAGCGTAAATCCTCGAAATTGCTTAGAAAAAAATAAATCATTAAAATGTAAATTAATAAGTTCTTTTAGTAAATTTGATGAATCTACAGATAACGTTGACTTTTTAGAGAAAAACAGCAATATTATTACGAATATATAATAAATTTATGTCCTTGAAACTCATAGATAAAATAAATAAATGCGAGTATAACTTATGAAATGAGCAGTACAAGCCATAAATGAAGAGTTTGGAGGATGAAGGGGCTAAGTTACATTTTAAAAAATGAGCACTCTCTACAATGGTAAGCAATAGATACAGGTGAGCAAATAAAACTTGGTAAATCAAACAATAGATATCAATAGACCAATTTCATACGCACACTAATGACAAAACCAGAAAACAAAAAAGCTGCAATAACTACAACAATAAAACTTTGAACTTTAATTATTCGCAATTTCTGTTTTGTCGCTTTACCTAGTTCTGTTTTGTCGCTAATTTGTATGTAAAGAGTAGTAAAATAATGTTATATAATTTAACAGTGTAAGTATAAAGGTGCATTAAAGCTTTTATTGTCATTTTAACTCTTTGCTTTCCGTCTTAACCCCTCTTAATTCCTATATTTTAACACAGGAATTTGTTTCATTTATTTCTAAAGTACTGCGAAAATACCCCTTTTTTAATTGACAAAGTAAATCCAACAATAAGCAAATAAATCTAATTGAATATTGTAATGATTTTAGGTTTTTGCATGAAAACTTCTTATTTTTGATATACTCTACGATTTAACCTGAAAAATGCCAAATAAATACTTTGCACATGGTAGCAAAAATGAATGGGATAGCACTTAACGAAAATTAAATTTCCTACAAAATGAGACCAAAATAAAGTTTCTAAGATGAATAGTTTTGGTTTTATAGAGGAAAAACTACGATTTTTGGCTAAAAATTGCTGTTTTTCGTAACTTTACCCACTCTGAGGCACGTGTTAATATTATCCGATTAAGCTAAAACTTTTCAAATCTCATTTTCTAGTCCATTAGCACATTTTAGGGGGGGTGCCTCAAAAGATTAGTTGAAAAAAAAATTTCCCCATGTTCCTTGCAATTTCGAGGATTTGCGTTGCAGCCTGACTTGTAAAAATTCTGAAAAATATTTAATCATTTTTTTCGAAACTTTAAATAAGATTAGCCTTAAAGAAAATCAACTTTCCTACAAAATGAGACCAAAATAAAGCTTCTAGGATCAGTAGTTTTGGTTTTACAGAGTAAAAACTACAATTTTTAGCTAAAAATCGCTGTTTTTCTTAACTTTACCCTCTTTGCGGCACGTGTTAATATTATCCAATTCAGCTAAAACTTTGCAAATCTCATTTTCTTGCCCATTGGCACATTTTAGGGGGGTGCCGCAAAAGAAATTCGAAAATTGATTTTTTGTGACCACTCTATTGGACAGTAGGGTGGAGCGAAAAAAATGAATTTTTGATTTTCGTAAACGGGTACCTTTCATTTACTGTGAATGAGGATAAGTAACAATTCTGTAAAATATTTCACTTTTGCGACGTCATCTTTAGTCTGCGCATTTGGCCTAAAGTTTTGAAATTTTTGATTTTTTTTGGATTTTTCAAATTTTTTAAAAATATATTGCAAATGATAAAACTAGTGACGGGTGGTTATTAAATGGAAGAAAAAGGTTTGAAATATACAAAGAATTTTTTAAAACCATTTTAGATTATTATTTCAGTTCGTGCATTGCGCTCAAAGTTCATCAAATTTCCCAAAATTTCTGATATTTTCGACATTTATTAACTCAGTATTTCCTCTCAATATTCAATGGAAGTGTCTTCAAACTTGTTTTTATTCATTTTGTTATTACTTTGAACCCTGCAACTCTTCGCTAGCTCACGTGGAACTACCCAGGACTCACCAAGAGGAGGTGACCGCACTTCTAGTCCTACACGTGAACCCTTCCTTCCAACCAATGCAAGCACGTATTTACATTTCTTAGACACGTTTTTCACAGTTAAATTGTTCCTTTGTGTCGTAAATTGATCAAATATTTCTGTCAGATATCCTCGTTTTTACTAAACTTTTTCTTTTCCTGTGATTACATACCAATTTTGAAGAGCTTGTGACCTATTTGACAGCTCTTTCAACTGATTGAGTCATGAATGGCAGTTTAAAAAGAGCGCATTCAGAAATCATATTTAAATTCTCAGCTTCCATAACCTTTGTAAATATTGTGTTGTTAAATTACCTGTAAAAGGTAGCTTTGTAATTTCCACAACATGGCAAGAAATCATATCGATGTATACTGACTTTTGATTTATGTATGTAATGTATGAAAATATATTTTTGTCTATTTTTTGGGATCTGAAGCTTTCTCACTTGTTTGATTGTTTGTTTTCTAGATTGAGCGTTTATAATACGGTAAACAAGTTTCTTTATATGATCTTTCTTATGAACTAACCAGATTATTTCCCGTCGTTGCCCGGGTGCTTATTAATACAACATAACTCTAAAAAATATTTGAATGAATTCTATCCACATGAGAATATAAAAACTTATTTCATGTTAAAAAGAAATAGTTGAGCCTTAAATGGATAATTCATTGTTGATCGTAATCTTTGTAGGAAAATACTCCTATTTAAATGTGTTACATTTTATCAATTTGTGTGCTTCTTATCTCTATTACTCTATCTATTCAAAATTGGGAGAAAATGGCCATTTTGAGACAAAAGATTTGAATTTTGGGCTTTCTGGATTTTTTTTAAATTTCAAAACCCCTACCTATGTGAATTCTAATGCATCAGGGATCCTATGTGCCAAGTTTGTTGAAAATCCGACGAAAACTGGATTTGTATAAGGAACAAACATACATACATTTGATAACAGCATATTTCTTGGGTGCAAAGTATACATTGTTTTGAAGAGATGTGAATACAATTTTCTGCTTTTTCCCGGAGAGATAACCTTTAAAATCTCACACACATTCATAGCTAAATTAGTAACGTCTGTACTTCATCCTAAAAGAGCAAGGATACTTTTACCCGTGAAAGGTATATGAACTCTTTTTAAAATCATAGTCTAAAGATTGTTTGCTGTAGTCAACATCTGACTAGGGAAAGCTGTCTTGGACTTCTGTTTCACATTTTTTTTGGATATTTTCCCAGTCAAAACTACCTTGCTCATCTCATGAAGTTACTGTTGCTCAGTACTTGAACCATTTTTACTGTCAAAATAAATCTGATCAATGACAAATTCTATAGGTTCATATTGAACTGATTTGAAAGTATAACATGTTTAGCTTCATCTAACAAGCCCAAAAAATCACTTTGGTCCACTGGTAGGTCCATCTAGCTTTTGCAAAAAATGCAGCAAATTAAGTTCATTCAAATGTAATTGGCAAATGTTCCATTACAGAGGTCTACCAAACTTTTCTTCCAGTTTCCGTATTACACCTTTATTTTCCTGTCTTTGTAGTGCATCCATCAAAACCAATGCAAACAGTTTCCTACTCAAAGTAACAATTTATTGTTTCTGACTTGTCTAAGAAATGTAAATGTGTGCTCTCATCGGTTGGAAGCAAGGGGAGCGCGAGTGGCACCCAAAGTGCGGCCACTTCCTCGTGGTGAGTCCTGGGTAATTTCAATGAGCAAGCATAGAGTTGAGTAGTTCAAAGAAACAACAAAATGATTACGGAAATGTTTTGAAGGCACTTTTAATAAATATAGAGAGGAAATATTGAATTATAAAATTTCTGCTAATATTGAAAATATCGGAAATTTCTGAAAATTTGATGAACTTTGGGCCTAATGCGCAGACTAAAATCATAATCTGAAATGATTTTTAAAAATTTCTTGTATATTTCAAACCTTTTTCTTCCATTTAATAACTACCCGTCACTAGTTTTATCATTGGCAATATTTTTTAAAAAAATTTGAAAAATCTAAAAAAAATCTAAAATTAAAAAACTTTAGGTCAAATGCGCAGACTAAAGATGACGTCGTAAAAGTGAAATATTTTACAGAATTGTTACTTATCCTCATTCACAGCAAATGAAAGGTACCCGTTCACGAAAATCAAAAATTCATTTTTTTCGCTCCACCCTATTGGACAGTCTTACGAAATTGTTAATACTTTGAAAGACATCTTTTAAAGATTAAAAATAGATATTAAAAAATACTTATAACGACAATTCCTTTTTCAATCACAAGTATTGCAGAAAACGAAAAAGAATACAGGTAGGGTAATATTTTTTCTCGTGCTTAACATATTAATAAAGGAATCAACTACAAAGTAACTTCTAAAATGCTGAATTAGGTATTTAATGAATAGACAGAAATGAAACATGTGAGTCACAAAAAATTATTTTTGAAAATATGTTACAAAAAATGCTGAAATATGATTTTTGCACTACACAGAATATTTTTTTAATCAAGGAGCTGAGTTTCACGCAACTTGATGCAAACCTCCCCCCCCCCCCATTTGTGTTAGAAACTTTAAAATTCAAGGTTTACAGCTACATTTAACAAAGTTTTCAAGGTTTTTAAGCATTTTTAAATGGATTTTTTTTAAAGTAACTTTTGTCTAAGATTGGTGAGCGTCCAACAAAGCAGAGGTCTGTGAGCGTATCTGTTTTTGTGTGGTCTTGCTGATTGAAGACATGTTTAGCTGTTAAAATCCCTCGAGGGTTACAAATGCTTATAAATGGGGATCAACAAAGTACCCTCTTAATTAATTCAGGGCGGTGAGAAGCAATCTCAGCCCAGTCGGAAACTAAGGGCCCGGCGATTAGGGGGTACAAATCTGAGTGGTGTAAGTTTTATAAGTTTTATGGGGGAGGGGGGGGGGCGCCGATCAAACTGACAAGTAGCTTGAGTCTGAATTGATTTGGGAAAGAGAGCTGGAAGTTCTAATGAGAGGTCTTGTTTTCAAATATGTTTTGCAGCTAACGAGAATTTGAATTGTCTTTTTTTTTTTTGTACTTTTTCAAATTTTCACTCGTTTAATAGTTAAAAGGAAAAAAAATTTTTTTTTGCTATTTTAAATTTTAGAAAAAAGGAGAACTTTTTTTTGTTTTACATCACAAAACATTTCGGGTTTCGGGGGGGGGGGCGTCGGGCCCCCCCCCTCTGGATACGGCCTTGGTGCTCACCGACCAGGAGCCATTTAAATGTTGGTGTGAGTGATAATGAGATTAGGCCAATAATGGACAGCAAAGTTTTTATTTATAACTTACTATGTACAAGGGTGATGATAAGGTGATGAATAATAGAGTATGAGTCCATGATAAGAACCTAGACCTGGCAAGAACCAGTAAAAACCTTTTGGCATTTTGTGAGAAGAAAACAGCCACTTTACCTGTCAACAGGACCTAAAGAAATCCCCACTCTTGAATACTTCCAGGGGTCAGCTGCCCCCTCGTTAGCTGTGACGTTCTCTTCTCTCTCTTACCCCTTCCCTACTTTTGGAGAAGTGCATTCCTGACTGACAGTAACTGAAATCAAAATAGGTGTAAAGGATGATGGGAATGATCTGTGTTTTATTGCACAAAATTTGCAACCAAGTTTGCAAAAATGTAGATTTTTTCAAACTTTGTGTTTAAACGTTGATTATTCCCATTTTACTTTTCAAGTACAAAGGTGTTTATTAAATTCTTAGGTTTAAAGAATTTGTTGCTTCTCCAAGAAAAGAATACATTTTCATTTTATTCATGGATACTTACAGGATGATTAAACATGAAACAATTATAACTTGCTTAAGAGGGAAATGAAAAAATAAAAGCATCAGAACTTAATTGCAGAGATGGATGATGAAATTTGATGCAAAAAGAAGACTCATCATTTGGATGGGCCCAGGGCTGTCGCGACCTCGAAAAGTCAGGTGGTGTATGAAATCGGCAGCCCCTTAATTAATTCAAATGTATATTAAAAACTAAAGAATCTCCCTGGCATGTTTCTGAATTTGTAGTCTAAAAATTGCATTTATCAGAACCTTTGGTACTATTAGGGAGAAGGAAGTTTGGATGTTTCGTCATCCATTTTCCGAAAGTGAAAATTTGAAAACACTGTTGTTGCACCCGTAACTCCATTATAAAGGGGGGTTCGAATCGAATTTTTTTTTTTTTTAATATAGCTCTAAAAATGCTGTTTCGGATGATCTTTGGAGATTTTAAGAAGTGAAGAAATTTGAGGGCCCATCCCTAAATTTCTCTAATTTGTTCTCTTAAAAATATGCATTCACTAAACGATCTTTGAATATGTTAATAGGAGAAATGGTTCAGAGACGTTCCCCCATCCATTTTCCGAAATTGAGACTTTGAAAATGAAACTGTCATATCTCTACGTACAGAGGGGAGAAGGGTTGCAGACTCTTCACCGAAATATTTTTGACACTATAACTCAAGATATGCAGTTTAAGACAATCTTTAGCGATGTTATAGAATGGAGAAATTCTGGGGCTGACCCCCGAATTTTTTTACTTTGTACTTTTAAAATGTGCTCTAGACGATCTTTGATAATGTTAAGGGGAGAATAAGTTTGAGACGGCACTCCCTCCTTAATTTTTTGAAATTAATCTAAAACTTTTGAAATTAATCAGTTTTACCCTATTTTTCGCCGTGTAAGACGCACCCAAATCTAGAAAAAAAGAATAAAAAATGCCTGCGTACAAGACGCAGGCATCCCCCCCCCCCCCAATTTTGGGGAGAAAAACTGCGTCTTATATGGCGAAAAATACGGTATGTCTTGAATTTTGTTATGGAGATGGAAGTTCCAGCTCCTCCCGAACCCCTAAGTGTTTTTAAAATTGTTGCTGTAAAAATGCAGTTTTAGAGTATCTTTGGTAAGAAGAGATTCACATACACATGTCTGCAATTTCCTGTGCACTTGTGCTTTTTAACATTGTATTACTATCGTTTTAAACTGAGTGTTGTTAAATGAGATAAAAATGAGAAGAGAGTTTAAATAAGGGAAAACAGAATATGATTTTTTTTTCAATTTAAATTATTTTTAAAAAATTGAAAGAAAGGATTCAGTGTTTTCAAACATAAGTTTTATTCTTTATTTATAAAGGTAGTATTTTTAGATCAGACAGCTACCCAGTTTTATTTGCTCACTTTCTGAAAAAAAGTATATAAAAGTTTAGAAATATACCGTATCGTTGTAGCAAAAATAAAACTTAAACCTTTTATTTAATGAATATTTTTTAAAAGATCTTTTTTATGTATTTTATTTGTACATGCTTTATTTTTTTTACAAGAATTTATGTTTGAAGCAGTATTAATTATAAGTTTCTTTTTTACAAATTGTACACACTACAGCAAGCAACAGGACTAATTTTCCATGACTCTTTGCCACATCCATTTAGCCTAGTGCCTTTAAATTCCCTCATTGTTTTCATTTAAAGAGGTAAAAAATGGAGAAAGTGAGGAAAAATCCTAGAGGCAAAATCAATATAAGGAAAAAATGTTATACTGGCTAAGTGAAAGGTAGAACTAATAAAATTTAAAATTTTCAAGAAGAATTTAAGTGTTTAAATTTAAAAAATGATTTATATCAATCATATTTGAAAAAAAAAAAATCATTTCAATTGCAATTTAAATCGTTGACTCTCTTGTGCGGCCATGATAAAAACTGGCTCTTGTATTAATATTTAATTACGTGGATTTGAAAAACCTACATGGAGATTTTAAAATTAAACTCATAAAGTAGACTGAATTACATGCAAATAAAAGATGTTTGTATTGATTTTTTTGCATTCATCAATTGAAAAAAGTGTAGGCAATGAACAGGGTCGTCATTTCGAATTTCCGCTAGGGCAAACGGTTTACACTCAGTGTAAATCTCAAAACAGCAAAAACCATGCCAACTTATATGAAAATATATTTATTTTCCGAATTACCTCCCCCCCTGCCATCCCCCTGATTGTCAAAATAATGGACATGGCAATAAAATGATAAAACAATCTATGAATATATTGGACTCTCATTAATGCAAGAACATGCTAAGAGATTTTCAGATTTTGAGGAACAGATCTGCTATTCACACCCCTTTTGTGAAACTGGTATTAGAATCAAATTTGCTAGATAAACCCGAGGCACCTATACCGAACTATAAATAGATTTTCTTACACAATGGCTTACACAATTACTTCAATGGTTTCCAATCCAGAAGCAAAAGCTAATGTTGTTCCATTTTTCATTTTGTTTTTTAAATTATTCACACGTAGTTGCAGTACGCTATTTTTTTTTTATTTTTTAAGTTAATTATTCAAAAAATATATAATAAACTGACGTATGGAACACACATATTAATTGTGGATAACTATTTTTTAAAAAAAATTTTAAAAAGGATTGGAGAGGATAGAGGTCAATCCCACGAAATTTATCAAAATTGAATTAAAAATGCCTTATAGACAATATCTGAGCACATTTGGAAAAAGATCTAGGTTTAAGGTATGTTTCACAGACTTTTTTTAAGAGTTTAAGTTTTAAAACTGAATCTTTAGGTTGAAATCTGAATGTTAAGAGGATAAGACTGGAAGTGGGTTCTCTCTCTCTCAAACATTTTTCAAAACCCCAGGCCTAAAAATGTCATTTTAGGCTATTCTTTTGACATCAGATAACAGTTTCAAAAATTAACATTGTGTGAGAATTTTTAATGCAGTCTTTGAAATGAAATGGGTGTTGGACTTGATATAATTTTCTAATGAATGAGAAATACTGCATCATGCAACAGCAAACATATCGGCATTGGCCTGGTGCCCCCACACCTCCACTGGTTTCGGCAACTTACTTACCATGACATTTAAACTCGATAAGTGAATTAAACTGATAGGTTTGGGTGTCACAAGTGAAAAACCTGCTATAGAATTAAGTCACAAATGCACAAAGAGCAAGTGGGTGTCAGTTTTCTTCATTAATAAATTTGAATTCTTGACCCTGTACTGTATAAATTATGTCTGCTAATGTGACTTAAATTTTTTTTTTTTAGTAATTCTTTTTGTAGATTAAAGTCGAGTATTTAAATAGAATTCAATAAAATTAGAATGAAAATTGAAATTCAAACATTTGTTAACAATATGATATTTCCATATTTTTAAGCATTAAGATAATTAACCTGATTTAGCAGTCTCCAACTTCTGACGATTATTGCTTTAAGGAAACCCCTCAATAGAAATATATTTTTTAAATCAATATGAAAACTTACAATTTAAAATGTTATTGGATAAATGCACTAAAGGGAAGGCACTCATACGTAAAATGGGTACCGAGGAGTCCTTAAAAATTTGATGCTCCGTTACAATTCCGAATCCCAGGAACCAAAAATAAAATGCAGAGGCCTGTTTTTTAACCCATTTCTTGATAACCCAAACTTTTCAAACTCTTCCACAATTTAGTCGACATTACGCCAAGTTTTCAGGATTCTCCTGTACTTAATACAATTGTGCAAAATCTGACCGTGGCTCTACAATCTTGGCCAGAGCTTGCCGAGAGCAGCCATGAGATTTATGACACGAGAGAAGGGGAGATAAGGGGTGCAGCGAGAGGGCCATCTACATTCTCGGACAAGCGAATGGTCAGTAAAAAAAACAAATTACCCACCATTTTAGTCCACTCTGGATCACATTATTACGGTACTGACTGTATTTTAAAAACAGAATTCATTCGCAAAACGGAAATCAAGTGTTTAAACTTGGATGAAAAAAAAAAGGAAAGAAAACTTCAGACGAAAAATTTTATTCTGTTAGGACTGTATATGATAAAAATCAAGATACTGTTGAAAGGAAAATGATAAAACAAAAATAAATGCATAAAAATAATAATACATAAATAATAACAATAAATGTTGCAAACACAAAATGATATAAAACATTGCATATACAAAGTGGCGTACCCCACAGCTCCCTCGGCGCGGGGGGGGGGGGGATGCAAGAGGTCTGAGGGCGCACGATCCGAAAAATAGCACTATGAGTCACACTGAAAATATATTTTTCAGTGTGAGCAGAGGCTTTAGAGATATATAATTTTCTTCTAGGGGGGAGGGGCGCACTTGCAAATCTTGCAGGTGTTCGCACCTAAGTCTATGTACGCTACACCGCACACGCCTTTTGGAGGCTACAAGGAACTTATTTTTTAATGCAGAAAAAAAATGTGTGTACTGTGTTTCTGAAAACAAAATTCATCTGAGAAAAAGCTGCTTAAATTATATTTCTGTATTTATTTACTTTCCGTATTGTAATGCAAAAGTAATTTTTTGTTTGTTCTATAATTCTTCAAAATTGATGTGAGATATTTTCTAGATCGCACTTTTTATTCGTTTACTTTTGACTTTTTTTCAATCAAATAGTTTTTGAATGTCAAATATCATCAAAATTAAATGCAGTTAGTGCCAACTAAAAGTGCAAACGATAAGTTATCAGGTATATAGAATTTTACTCCCCCTCTTTTTTTTCTTCTTCAGAACATACATATTCTTTGATGTTTGGAAAAATAAAGAATATTATGTTTTTATTTTATTTATTTATTTATTTAAAATGAGCATTTTCATTTTTGAGTAATGTGCTATAAAATGTCTCAAGGGTGGATCTTGCATTATACTTATAGCCTGAAATTTCGCTAAAAAAGTGTCAATACTCTTGTATTAAATGTATAAAATTTTAACTGCTTGAACGCATCTTTAAGAACCTTTATTGACCTATTTTACAGCCGAAACCTTTTTTTTTTTTGAGGTAAAAAGCTCTAAATAATTTGAAATTCTTTTACACATATTTAAAGTAATATTTATTTTGTATTTTTAGACTTCAGATTATTAATAATTTTCATAAAAATTTAAAATAGCAATAGATACATGACGTATTGCATTTTGTTTTCGAAACAAAATTACTTGCCCTATTTTTAGCATAAATAATTTAAAAGGAGGAGGGGGGCAGTCATTACTTTTGATTGCATTTTCTACATTAAATATGACTATCATTCAACAATCATGATATCGATTCTGAATAAGGGGTGCAACAAAATGGCTGACGCGCTGGTCCCTCTTTGGCCGCGAGCGTAGCAGGCTACGCGGGGAGTCTCCTTTGCCTCGTGTCGAAGAGACCGACAATGAACGGAGACATGGCGAAACCCGCGAGGTCGAGAGGAGGCTTGGCAAGAGCGAGACGAGGGACCCCTGTATATTCTCGCTCTCGCTCTGTCACGTGATCTCTCAGGAGGCCCTCAAGAGAATGTAGAGCCGGCATAAGAATGTAGATATAGAAAGGTGAAGGCATATTCTGCAATTTCATTTTGAAGAGAAGCTACAAGCTAGTGATGATACATTTCCAAACAGAAAATGCTTGCCAGAATTTTTTAGTTAAAAACTTCTATAGAATTCTGGAGTGATAGTACTACTGGGAAAGTGTCCTCCCTGTTAAATGAAAATGACTGTAGATCGGGAGATGGAAGAGAAGTTTTTTTGTAGTTATACTTATTCTGCACCTGAAATCTAAAAACTTTTCTCACACTTTCAATCAGTGGCGTATATTGGTTTTTCTTTCGGAGGGGGCCCATATAATCAAACTTAGCCCCCCCCCCCAACTTTCTTTATTTTTTTCGCTATTACTGTAAGACAGGTAGAAATTTTCAAATTGAATCAAAATAGTGTAATTTTTGGAAAAGATAGAAAATTATGAAGTTTTAGATTCCCTCCAAAACTATTTATCAAAATTGAAATTATTTATGCTAGCTTTGATCACATTGGATGATCAGGACTCCTCTGGGAAACTTACTGAAACTTAAATTCTAAACACTCAATTTCAGGCTATCTTTAGTGACGTTTAAGGAATTGAGAAGACTCGGGGCATCTCTCCTGAAATATTTTGACCCTGAAGCACAACTCAGGATATATTTCTTCATGATAGAGTAAAAGAAAAGTGTTTTTTTTTTTTTTTGAATTGAAGTCTCATTTAAGTTATCTTTGGGAAGTAAAAGTTCAAAAACCCTCCCCTGAAAGATTTTCGATATATAGATGCGCAATTTCGCGTTCTCCTTGGAGACGTTAAGAGACAAAAAGTGGTTATGGGACCATCTTCGGTAGAAACGTTAGCAAGGACTCTCTCCTGAAATGTTTCGAAATTAATGTTTTAAAGACATTTTTATTTAGGTTATCTTTAATACCGTCAAGAGAAGAGGCAGGATTCGGGCGCTGTGCAACCGAAATTTTGCGGCATTGAAGCTTTAAGAATGCAATTTTAAGCTCTATTTTTTGAAACTGAAGGTTCAAAATTTGACTTTTAGCAGAGGTGCCCATTACCCCCAAGAGCAAAAACTTATCATCCAAGAATTCCACGAAGATCCCTCTAAAAACGAGAGCCACACGTGAAAGAAAAAGCAGACAAAAACTTTTAAAAACGCCCCTTAAAAACAATTCAATAGCGCCCCTTACGCCATGATTCTTAATAGGAACAACTGCTTTTAGGCTTTGTCTGACAACATTTAGGTTAATAAAAGGATTTAAGGACTCTTCCGGAAATTTTTGGGCATAGAGACTGTAATTCGGGAGCTCTCTTTTCTAAAAACACATTTTAGAGCTATAGACTATAGAAAAGTAAGGGGGATATCAACTGCCGTTAACTGTTTGAATTTTAAATCTCTAAAATGCCATTTGAGGCAATGTTTGACCAAGGTATTGAAGAAGAAGCGGGAAAAGAATTCTCTTCCGAAAATTTTTGGATATTGAAGTCTTGAAACTGCAATTAAATTACATGTTGTAAAAGCGAAATTTTAAGATCTCTTTGGACTCTTTAAGGGGGGTCATGAGCCTTTTTTGAATTCATGCTTGGCAGATATACGGGCCTCGACTTCCTACCCGAACCCCGCCACTGAGAGGCACGACTCTATTCTTTAATTTCACCACTGGTAAAAAGATTGAAAATTACGTGCCCTTCTAGTTCGGCTGGCTTGGACTTCAACCTCCTTCCTATTTTTTTATTATTTTTTTGTTCAGCTGAAAGCTTGGAAATTATTTGTGAAAAAACTAAAACCGAAAATGATTGCGCTTTATTTTAAATTTCTTGCTGGGAGGAAACTTACATCTTATTTTAAATTTCTTGCCGGGGAGGAATGATTACACTGTATTTTAAATTTATTGAGTGTAGCATTATTTTAAAGACTTATTTCCTAACTGACTAGAAAAAAAGGAAGAATGAGAAGAAAGAGAGAAACGCAATTTGCTGACTAATAATCTACATGTGTTGAATATTTTTCATTTAAAGATTTCTGTTTAAAATGATTAGGATTTTTCTACGCGTTTTCTAATTGAAATATCTTACGTTTCCCAAGACACGTTCTTTTTTCTCTTGAGTAAAGCGCAAGGGCTCCCTGACCCTCTTGGGTTGCACCACTGCCTGGTGCCATCTAACGAATTATTATTAGCAATAATTATTTATTTATTTATCTATTTCAAGCTGAAAGTATGTAAATAATTTAAGAGTAAACTTAAACCGAATAATAATAACTACCTTTATTAAAAAAAAAAAATCCGAATTTTTTTCGGGGGGGGGGGGGGTCATTGGAGGGAAAGACCCTCTGGGGCCCTCCCTTATATTCACCTTTGAAAACAATGTTAATAGAGTGGGCTTTTTTCTTACAGATTTTTTTTTTTTTTTTTGAGCAATCAGGAACCGAACACCTACTTTTGAAAAAATCCTTCTCAATTTCGGGGGGGGGGGGCGGGCCCCCTTGCCCCCAGCGGTGGCCAGACTGACAAGGGATTGAAAAAATGAAGGAGGCTTGTGGCACGATATGACACTCAGGGCCGCCGAGAAGGTGGGGCAGCAGGGGCAAAATCCCCGGGGCCCGGCCCAAGAGGGGGCCCGGGCTGCTAGTTAAAAAAAAAGGCAGTTTTTTTGGTTAACTGAACTTCATTTTTGTGTAGGCAAAGCAAAAATATCTCGCATCTACATGTGTCCACAGCAACGCAACGAGTGCTTGTAGCCCAATGCCTTAGGGGGCTATCTTCTGTAGTACTTACCAGGCATTTCTTACGTGTACAATGGAAAGTTTGAATGAACTGTCAAAGTGAGGAATAACGCTTTTAATAGTCAAGAAATGTAATTTTTTTTCAAAGGATTTTAAAACACATACATGTGTAATTTATGTAAATACTAGCAGTACCCGCACGGCGCTGCCCGTGCAATAAATTGGCCCTTGAATAAATTAAAATGCGACGAACACTCTGGAGTAAAATAGTTATTTTCTTTTATTCAAATTAAATTCAGAGCAATTTAAATTCCAGTAAAAGTTGGAGTTTACATATGTCGCCAAATAAATCAGAAAGGTATTAAACTACCTAAAACATTAAAAGTAGGATAGAATTGCGGTAACCGGGTCTCGGCGATTAATATTTCATTCTGGCGACCCGCTACCTTCTTAGAGGCGGAACAATATTTTTCGATTTTAGTGATCCTACAACATAGCCCGATTGACGCCAAAGTGACCCGGTTACCGTAATTCTACCAAAGGTAGCTTTTAAAGAATAAAACATAGTTAAAATCCTAGAATAGGCCACCTCTTGGCAACATTTTAAAATCTCGCTTAGTTGTCAATTTTTGCTTAATGCAAAACCAATTTGTTCCAGAAACCAAGATTTTCAAGTCGTAAGAGGTCAGGCCATGTCCCTTTAAGAGGTGGGCTATTCTAGGACCCACCCAAAAATTAAAATCAACTCTACTGTGTTTATCGAACTTTTCTGTTCAACCATTAACGTTTAACATGGAATTTTCAAATCAGCTACAGTTCATTACTCTGCCAAGTGCTATGCTTAAATAGCGGAGCTGCTTCGATGTGATGTTGCCAATTTAAAAGTCAATTTCTCAGAATTTCAAATAATTTTTTTTCTATCTTTTTTTTTGAAATCCATGAGTAATTCAGTTTATGTCCGAAAATAAACCCAAAAAGAATAATATGACACTGAAAATATTTGCTTATTAGGTTTTAAATCACGCAAAAGTAATTTTAAAAAAATAAATCAAAATTTTCACTTCAGAACTGCTTGTACTTTTTAACTGCAACCGCATAATACAATGTTGACAAGCAAAACACCTAAATATTTGAATTAACGTAATGGGGAAACAGTTCCCTGCTGTTTTTAGCATAATTCGCTAAAATCTTTGTAGTAAAATGTGATCGTAAACAATTTCCATTGATCGTTGATGTTTTTCGACAATCAAATTTAATCCACCATCACCATGTAACTTCAATGGCAAAACAATAGTTTGTCCAGAAAATGGATCTGGTATTATATTTTAAAGCATCCAGCTAAGCCTTGGAAACTGAGCAAATTTGAATAATTAATATCTAACGTTCTAACTATCAGACAGAAACATGACAAAACTTTTCTTTTTTAGAAAAAAAAAACCCTTTCCATAGTTATATAGCGTTAAGGCGTAGGGGAATATTTTGCTCCTTAATTAGGCGAAATATACCTAAATTAATTAATTAAAAAAGAACTAATTCGAAATTTAGAATTTTGGCTTTGAGGTGCACGAGGGCGGAGTACGTTCAAATTTTGTGCCAAGTTTCAGGTCTGCTGGTGCTGTGAGGGCTTCTGGCCAGCGGTTACAAACGAACAAACACCGTCATCTTCATATAATATAGATGTATTATTAATTTTGTGAAGTAGTGATAGAATTAATAATAGTTATTAGTAAATTGAAGTTGGAATAGTATTTGTAAATTTGCGTTATGTATTTCTGGTTTATTTCATACGCATTTATATCATAGTATACTTAAGTACAGCACACTAGCAGATCATAAAAATATAAAACACACAAATATATAAAATTGGAAGAAAAATTAGCAAATACGAAATACTATTATTTTTCTTCACTACACCGAACGTAAGTTGTCTTAGTATTGAAGTTTTTTTTTGGAAAGGGGGGGGGGGCAGGTCAGTACTTTGCCCCGGGGCCCCGGTAAACCTCTCGGCAGCCCTGATGACACCATAATAAATGCTTGGTTTATCGGATGGATGTCGCGGGATGCATGTAGCATGCTTTCGCCTATTTTCCGATTTACTTTTTTTTTTTTGTAGGTTAGTCATTGACATTTTCTATTTGTATATTAGTTTTTGTACTTTCTCACTCAGCCATGTAACATGATTGCTGCTTTTCTTACTTGTCTCTGCGGGTTGAGACAAATGTTAAGACGGGGCTCTGGACAACTTGCATATGCTAAATTGTCAGCCAATGGAGTGGCTGCAATCAGTTCTTTCTCGGAGAAACCGTAAAGTGGAGTGATATATTGGTTAATAAAGAAATCATATACATTTTAAAACTAATACGCCAAATTTAGAAAAGAGCTTTGTCAGACACACTCTCAGTAGTAAACAAATTTTGTTCCAGTTTTCTTAGCTTTATGTTGCGTAGATTTTGCAGTGCCAAAATCTATTGCAAATTGCGCTGTCAAAAGTTTATATGTATTAGATTATAGATTAAACTTTATTTTGTGTTGGTTTTAAATGTGAGAGTGGTTTTTATAGTAAATGTCCGAAAACATGATTACTTGCGCATCCCATTCACGTGTTACATGTTTTCCCTCTTGCAGAACTGTCAAGTAGAACTAATCATGAGACTTATGGCATGCAACTGTTTGAATGTCAGAATACATAGTTTGGGGAAAGCTCAAGAAGTAACAGATATTGGAGATCTGCAGTTGTCTGAAGAAGCTAATAATGATCCATTTTTTAGCCGCCAACTTCAAGATGTGCAATTGGATCTAGGTGGAGTGACTGTGGTAAGTAAATTTTATTTTCTATGCAAAATTATTATAAATTCATTATCTGTAATACTGATTTATTTCAAGTTTTAAATTTTTATTTACAATTTTGATACATGGGAAAGATGTATAACGCCTTTGAAAGAAAATTCTGACCTATTTCAGATTACCTAATTGTAAGGAATATGCCAACTTAATTGAATTTCATTATCAATTAAACTGTTATGTAACTATGTTTATTCCTTTTTTTTTTTGATACTGTCAATAAAACTTAAAATCAGAACTACCGATCAATTTTTATTTTAGAGTTGTGTGTTTGCCAAAATTGAAATTACATTTGAGTTTTAAACAGGGTGTATAAAAATCAATGATTTTTTTTTAATTAAAAAAATCGGATTTTTTTTTTTCAAAAAATTAGAAACTTCAGTTATTATTTAATTTACATTTATGAACGACTTACCTTTAAGTTTTTAAAAATACAAAAACGCCTTTTAAGGATAAAGCTGCATCAAAAAACTATGATGTAAAACCGGATTCAATGCAAATACATATGACTTAGTCACTTTTAATATCAACAAAATTATGAAACACTATACAGAAAAATTGAAGAAAATAATGACATTAAGCAGCATTACATGAAATTTTAATAGAATGAGAAGCACAATGAAAAATTTCTATGCAAACATTTTAAAATTAAATATGTTTTTTTCAACTGTGATGAAAATTTAAAAAAAGAAAGAAATTAAGAAATTCAACAACTGTTAAAATGTAGAGATGGAAAATAACCAGCTGATGATATATTTTTTTTCTTTTTGGTAAGATATGTACAGGGACATGCAATACACCGCTCGCAGTTGACTTTTAAAAAATTTTAGAGACATTTTAGGAACATTTTTCAAAATTTTAGGAACATTTTAGGGGTCATTTACGATTTTGTTCTGCTACAAATAGGTACCTGACAGTAGTTTATTACCTAATACCCAACAAGCCAAACTTAAAATACATTTTATTTCTTACAGTGTTAATTACAGCCTTCAAGAATTTCGCAAAACGAAAAACAAAACAAAAGAGAAATAATAGCATTTTAACCAATTTATACAACATTTTCATAAGCCAGAAGGCCTATAATTTAGTCTTTTTTTTTTTTTTTTTTTTTTATAATTTTCACTTTTAAACATTGGCAATCCTGAGTTTTTGCAATTGACCAGCTTCTACAGATATTAATTCTGGGAGCAGTTATTTCCATAACGTTTTAAATACAGCTTTCTACAGCTTTTCTTTTTAAAACCTTATTTCACTAGACGTATTATTAGATGGAAATAAAAGCTCTAAAAGAAAATGACAAAAATTATGAAATTGGATTGTCCAAGAGAATTATATAAGAATTAAAATAAAAAGTGATTTAAATCAATAATTTTTTAAAAAAATCAATTGATTTAAATCATTGACACCCTGGTTTTAAATGATAGTCTTCAAAAAGATGTGAGTAATCTTTGTCATTGATTTAAAGAAGATTATACATCTTTTAATTAATTACAATGAACGAAGTTTTAATTACAAATACCAATTATTTTTGATTTTACGCACAACAGAATGGGACTTAACGATTCTGATAACTTTAAACAACTGATAACCTTACCGTGATCACATAAAGTAGTGCCCATTGTGTATGTATGAGAGTAAAATGAATTAGCTCTCTATGTGTTGAAAATGTGCAAATTGGAATGAACATTTTAAATTATAAGAACTTTTGAAAATTTTAATAAACAGTTGAAAAAAATTTGAAAACTGATTAAAACATATAAAAAGAAGAAACATAGGTAATGTTGTACTGCTTCAGAAAGTAGGAATTTTTCCATCTTGCATATATATATATGAAGTGCCAGGAGGAAAAAAGATGAAAGTGACCAAAACGCGATTTCGAGAAAAACGAAGAACAAAGTTTGTTTTCTCGTAGCTCCTTATGTGATTTTTCGAGTTTTCATACACATTTTGGTCGCTTCTCATCTTTTATCTCCCTTGTTCTACCAGATGATACTAGTCCTTCATAGCCCCTAGATAGCACTAATATCTCAAAATTGACGAAAAAGTCACTTTCATCTTTTTTCCCTCCTGGCCCTTCATATATATATATATATATATATATATGTATATATATATATATATATATATATATATATATATATATATATATATATATATATATATATATATATATACAGGGTGTTTCAAAAAATGTATACACACTTTGAACTTCCATAGAAAATTTATTTACTGTTCTACAAAGTTAAATTTCAGGAAAATAGAAAGCTGAAAGTCCAATGTAAATGAAACATAAATAACAAATGTTAATACTGTTCAAATTGGTGACCTGCCGTTGATGACTCATCACTTGTAGCTGTTTGAGGCCGACCTGAATGACCTTTATGCACATCACACACTGTTCCATGAACTTCGAATTTGTCTCGTATGTGTGTAATTGTTAATCTTGAAGGTGGTTCTGTATCATACTCCCTTCTCCACTGTCTTTGAACTTCATTTACATTCTCAAACTTCCAGTACCACTTAATAACCTGCTTAAGTTCTTCAAAACTCAAACGTACGTCCCCCATGTTGATATTACAAATTCCAACTGATAATATAACATAGAGGGACGATTATGCTGGCACCTGGCGAAGAAATATAACATTAGCCTTATAGAGCGGGAAAACTACAATAGTTTAAAGTGTGTATACATTTTTTTGAAGCACCCTGTATAGAGAGAGTTGACACTCAATTTTATTATCTCTTTCGGACCACGGAAGAAAGTTGTAAAAGCAACAGTTCACACATTGAAAACTGTGTACTGCATATCGTACGATGTGCATATTCCCATGTCAAGTTCTATAAAAACTAAGTGATATTTTATTTTTTGCTTTGCGCAAAATAAAAAAAGTGTCTAAGCAGAGATGTTTTGAAATTCAGGTGAGATCAGGGTCTGCTGACCAAAATTTATTTCTTCAGTGAAATAAAATCAATGACTTAAGAAATTTAAATTACAATTTAAATGAATGGAAGTATCTTTCTCCCCAAAATTTCCTAGCCTGATTTTGTAATTTTGCGAAAAGAACTACTATGATCTTAAATTGAGTTCTTACAAAAGAGGCTTTTTTGAGATCAGAATTAAAGTGTTTGTAGTTTCAGTGGGAGACTTTGATTTTTGTACTTTATTTTTTTGAATAAATGGTTGTAGTTTTTCTCCCACGTTTATCACTAATTGAGAGAAGAGGGGGCTTTGTAAAATTGACAATTAATGAAAAGAAGCAGGGGGTAACTAGAAGAGTGCCATAATACATCATGTCCTTAGACATTAACTTCGTTAAATTTTATTCACTGTTTTCTTAGTTTTTCAATTTAGTTTTTAGTTCAGATTGCCGACGTTTTGAAATGAACCACTTGCAGTTTAAGAAAATGCAAAACAAAACCCTTTTTTCTGTAACTCCTCTCCCCCCCCCCCCCCGGCGTAGTGAAATCCTGAATTTAAAAATATGAATTAATTCATTGCTCTTTCGGTTGATAACAGCTGCATTATAAATTCAGAAATCTCCTCAATCTATTTTGTGCTAGCTTAAATATTTTCTGCTAAGAGTAATGGGAGAAAAGAACATTAAAGAATCGACTTGTTTGAATACTTATAGCATGGGACCTCATCTTTAACATCATAAATTTGAATACTATGCGCATTCTCTGCCGAACGCATTACCTTGATGAAAAATCCAAACGCAAGAGAATTTCTCCCAGTTTCTGTTTGCTCTCCATCTGAATTCGACAAAAATAGAAATTGTCTGAGTTAAAACTCAGATCAAAGAGCAGTCGAATATCTTTTTGTATTTGCATTATCTTCTTTTTATGCCAATATAAGTCAGAAAGTGTGTTTTATTCTTTATATGGCGATATAAGAGTGGTGTTAGTCGTTCTAAGTTAGTTTCGAGTAATTGAGGGTTTTGTAAAAACATTTGCAGAAAAATCAAGACTGCGAAAATTTTAACTGTAAGAGAAGGATTTGCATTAAAACATAGGTAAGGGAATGTAGGACAAAGTGAAACATTCAAGATAACTTGGCTTTTTCAAAATAAACAACCTGGAAATCTGTTTTGTAATAAAAATTGATGTATTTTGTAATAAAAATTGCATTGAAATATTCGTTTTAATTATTGGCAGCAAATGTGAAATCTGATGAAAAAATACACGAATTAACTGGTGTATGAGATAAATTAGTGAGAAAAAAAATAGTGAAAAAGAGAAAAAAGGGATGAATGAATAAATAAATAAACAAAAAAAGGAAAGCAATGAATTAACTTCATTATAATGTAGTCAAAAGGGAGAAGAGCAGGGCCATCTGAGGGGGGGGGGGGGGGTGAGCATTTAAATAATATTAAAGTAGCTTTTAATTCTACATGCCCTTAAATATGTTTATAAATTTACAATCAATGGGAAAAAAATGTCATTGATTGTAAATTTAAACATTTTTTAGAAAAGCTTGAAGTATCAGAAAACTTTTTATATTTGTCTTATTTACTTGTGTTTTTAACTTATTTTTAGTCACAAAAACTCTTATCAACTGTTCGAGAAGTAGAAAAGTGGAAAATAACATCTTGTGCTCAATGCAACATGGACGTTTGTGCCAGTCATGAAAATACGCCCGAAAGAGTTGTCATCAACGCTGACATAATGGTAAGCTCGAAGTTATGTATTTTGCTTTCTTTTAACCATTAGCATTTCCATAACTTGAAATTCTAGATAAATGGTAATGTATCCTTCAACATTGTACTCGGGTGTTTACGCAATAAGTTAAGCCCTTAAGCCAGGGCTAAAGCAGAACTATATGCAATATACCAACAGCCGAGTTATGTCATTCAGAAGCAGCAGTCTCATCCTAATTCTTATTGAAATAGCATCTCCTGTCAGCTTGGTTATTGTCTATGTCAGACTTGATGAATCCAAATTCAGATAAAGCTGCAGTCTCTGGGGTGACATAACTGAGCTATCGGTGTATTGTATATCATACTCGGGCCTTAATGAAAAAGATGCTATATATTTTCATGTAGACATTTCATTTTCACGTTCATACTTTAACAGTTGGAGTTTTTGTTATTTTTTACTTCAATTGCATTAACTTATGGGTCATTCCATGTCAAGTGATCCAACGTTTTTTACCTTACATTTTTGTATTTCTTTCAAATTTGGCTCATCAATTGTACCCCTTGAGGTAATCAAAAGTCTCAATTTTTAGATTTTTATCTCTATTATTTTTTGATTTATGAGACTTTAAACTTTGGAAAAACCCTCGTTTTTCCATGGATAAGGGAACATAAAAGGGACCTTAACTCGGTACCAAATACAGATAGAACAATTTGGTGAAAGGCATTTTAAAGTACGTTAGTTGCCGCTTAATCTGATATGCAACATGACTAATTTGATAAAAATTTTCTTTTTCAAAAAATGAAATTTAAATTTCTCGAAAAACATATAATGAATTTTTTTCAAAAAATTTTCAAAAATTCTTGTGTATTTTATCTATGTTTGTACAAATTTTTAGATTGGGATCTCCATGGGATCATATTTTTTTGAATTTTTGAATAAAACTGTATAGGAAAAAAATGATATTTTTTAGATTCTATTTATTTAAATACTAAGTTATCTTGCTTGTGATGGTCTAAAACGAAGTAAACAAACATGAATATGTTTAAAGTGAGCTGGCATGAGCTTATAGATTTGTCAGGTTCACCCCCTCACCCCTTCCTCCCCCGCACAACCACTCTTTTTTAAATTTAAAACTGTTCAAAATGTTAAAAAAAACTCTTTGATACAAAATGAATAGTAAACTTATTTAAAGTTGGTAAATGGGTTTCCTTGTAACTAGACGAAGTATCCCCTTCTCCACCCAAACATACCATTAACGCTGTACTATTATGACATCTAACCTGGGGATTGAATTGACTATTATTTTTACTCTAGGTAAGTGAGCTAGCATTAACTTGTAAATTGGTCAGCTCCCCCTCCCTTTCTTCCCGACCCAACCATTTTTTCCTCCAAACTGTTTCAAATGCTAAAAAAGTTTTGATACAAAATAAACAGTAAACTTATTTAAAGTTGGTAAATGGGTTTCCTTATAACAAGGCAAAGTAAAACCCTTCCCCCACCCAAATATACCATTAACGCTACACTAATATGACGTCTCACCTGGTGATTGATTTGAGAATTAATTTCCCCCTAGGTATATGGGTGATTCTATTCTAACTGTGATTCTTTTGACAAAAAAAAAAATCAATTTTTAAATTTAAGCTTTCTCAATTTTTCGATGCATATTCAGTATCCTTTTTACTGTCAAAATAAAAGCCTGCGAGGAATTTACAACAACTTCAACGCGTCAAAAACGAGAAACAAATTTCAAATTTTCCGTTCCACGGTACTGACTCATTTATCCACGGTACTGACATAATATAAATTTGGTAAACATTCTTTAGGAAAATCATTTAATACATTCTTGAGTTCTGTTACAACATTTACAAATTCTTTTACATTGATTATTTACCACATTAATAACTAATAATAACAATTAACTCTTATAATTGTTAGCAAATATTAATCGAAAAAAAATACTCTATTTATAGTAATTAACAAAAAACAAATTGTTTAAACTATGTTAAACTTATTAAAGCAAAATATCAAATGCATTTATAATAATAAATAAATAATATTAAATTACACGAAGTATGAAGTATGATTTTTGGTTCTCATCGTTTTAAATTTTTTTTTTTAAATCTTGTACTTCTACGCAGTGATATTTTTTCATTTTTTTCTAAAATGTCTTTAGCAACGTCTGTTTCAAGGCATTCTGAATGTTTAGTTAATTTTGGTGATGAATTACATGATTTTGTTTTCAATCTGTTCTTCATTTTTCTGGTTGTATCATTGATAGAGTAATCAATTTTTCCTATAGCAAAGTGTTCACATAGATTTTTAGTAGAACAATCGAAACAACTTAATGAATTAAATAAAATACAATTATTATGTAGTTTGTTCCACGTGTATTGATGTACTTTCATAGTGCCAATGAAAAGTTTAAAATTGCTCGGTAATATTAAATCAATGTTTGATATTTCGTCTTTTGTAACGCAGTCAATGTATTTTGAATTTACACGATCTTGCAAAATCGTCAACAAAGATTCAAAGTTTGGCACATCCAAGCCGTATTTAACTTGATCGTCAGCTAATTTCTTAATATAACCACCGATCCCATCAGCGGAACTTTTTTCGTGGCCAGCCTCACTAAACTTGTATGTAATTTCATCTAATTGAGTATAACACTGAGGCAAGTACTGGGTTATGAAATAAAACATTTTCTTATTTCGGTACCGAGTCGTTGGACCATCACTCATTATATGTAATTTTTTTACCTCTGGATTTGTTGCTAGATAAACATCAAGTATTTTTGTAATATGAACAATTATAGCAGAAGGATCATGGGGAGAAGGAGAGATTTTGACAAAGTAGTAAAACCTTGAGAAAAGTTTGAAGAGTAGATCATGCCAGTGTGTAAAGTACATTGTACTCTACTGGCCCCAAAGTGCACTGACTGAACTTCCGTTTCATACTTACAAGAATAATTTTCACTGAAATCAATGAGGAGTCCCAACTCATTGCTTTGTAGAAACTGAGTAAGTTTTTTCATGGAATTGTTTTGATGAATAATTCTGTATTCATGAGAAATAATCAAATCTAAATCGTGTTTAAAATGCTGAATTGCTTGTCCTATCGTGCAAGAAATTTCTGTTTTTGCAGTAACTTTAACAGTTATTGTTTTTTTTTGTTTTTTCATTAATTCTTCGTTCTGAAGATACTTTCCATTTCATGTAAGGTATTTTATCAATAGGATTAGTATCTTTCATATTAAATTCTAAATTTTTTAACTTACATTCCTCACACTTTCTTGACAGACACCCTTCAGAATTACTGTCACATAAGAAACTGCTCAAAATTTTATATGGCGTACTTTCTGTCAATAACTTATGACTGTGAAACGCCTGTATTAGCAAAGAAAAATTTTCGTGAAGTGAAGCACGCACACGTATTTCGATTAGTAATTTTCGATTCAATACAGTACTTAGGGCGTAATCTTGCGAAAGCTGCGTAGCTAACACGATACGTACTTTGGGAACAAAACTGAGAATGTAAATCTTTAATCGTAGCCTTCATATAACGCTTTGTTACTTGCTTTCCATTTATTTTTATTGAAGCTTTTTTATCAGGAATTATCTTACTATTTTCTTCATAAAAATTTATCACCCGATCTTGAATAAATTTTTGATTCCGTTTTGCATTTTTTACATACTCCAGTGACTGATTACTCCTATGAACTCTTGAACAAATAATAGGAGCAACACTTTTCCTAATGGCAGATATTTGTCGATATTTTTTAACAATTTTTCCGCTTATTGCTCGACCCAATATTTGCTTAAACTTAGAACTATTTGAGTCTTGGTAGGACGATTTTAGTTGCCTTACCATAACTTCATGAAGCATCAATGTTTTGCGAACTGTGGAATTCACGTTTTGATCTTTTAACATTTTGTCAACTTTAGATTTAGGCGATGTGTACTCTGGTTTTTTGTTTTTTTCACGTTGTAATTTTTTACGTAAGCTTTTGATTCTTGTTCGCAGTTTTTTATTATCTTCCAATAATTTTTTGTTGCGTCTGAATCATTTACGTAGATTTTTTTGAATTCGTTTCCTTCCTATAGTAGCTTGCTTGGATTCAACATTATTATTTTCACCATTTCGCTTCGTTGTCAACTCAACATCTTTTTTGTCGAGCCCGTGAGTTTTTTTTCCATAAATTTTGTTGTTTGCGAAGAGCTCGCTGTTCTCGTTTTGATAATTCTTGAATTGACTTAAGTTTTCCTTCCTTTTTCCTTTTTTCATTTCTTGCTCGTTCATTCCGACAGTAATTTTCATAAGCTTTTGGATCATTGCGTATTTTTTCCCTCCTTATCTTTTCAGCAATTCGTTTTTGCTCCAACCGATGTTGTTTTACTTCTGCACTAACTTTATTTTTACGCTTGACTTTTGTTCTTGCACATAATTGTGGAATTCGGCAACTTATATCATTACTAGTATCAGGTACTTTTTTACTACGTAGTGTTGGAGCCATCTACATAAAAAAATATTGCAATTAATGATTAAAACAATTTTATTACTAATTTATAATTTTTTCACACGGTACTGACAGACACGGTACTGACATTTTCATTTAAAAAAATTACTGTACCTGTTTGGCTGTAGTTTTGTTAATGTCCATTTATCGTGTAGTTTAGGTTAGTATTAAGTACAAATATCTGCAATTTCGGATAGGAAAAACCAATAGTTGTTAAATAAATCCATACCACGGTACTGACAAGAAAATTTATGACATACCTTTTTCAAAATGGAAATCTAAAATAACACAATCTCTTTGCACTATTTCGTCATCTCTATGCTTGTAAATAGTACTCAGGTGAAGTGATTTCAACATCGTTCACAAGGCGTTTCATAAATCTCAATGTAGACGGCGCTCGAGTCACACAAATGCAAATTTTAAAGAAACGTTAAATTTCGGGGACAAGAGTTATTGAACCAGAATTCAATATTAACTTAATGTATTGACCAAAATACAGGTTGTTTCTTTTATTTCGATCATATACATTAGAATTTATGAGGTAATTACTTCAAATTAGTTATTGCGACTAAAAAAAATTCAACATTTACAGAAAAACTCAAAAAGGGGACAGGACACGGTACTGACATTTTGGTGATATGTTGTAGGTTTTCTCTTAATGCAAGATATATTATATGAAAAAGATATGATGAAATGTGTTCCTAAACATCTAATAAACACAATCATGTCATTAATAGATTATTAAGTAATGAAAAGTGAGAATAAACAACATAGGACATAAAAAATCACAGTTAGAATAGAATCACCCATATATCGTTTTTCAGACGAAGTGTTTCTTTTTTCAATCCGACCTTCACAAAGTGTACTTCCATTCAATATCTGAATTTAAACTTATGATTCATTTCATCCCCTCCCCCAGCACCAATCTTCAATTTTGGAGGAAGAAAAGAAACGGTTTGCCCCAAGATCATAGACAACAGCAAAATTGCACTGTTTCCCCTTGTTCTCATAATGTTTTCCCATTATTTTAACACAAAACTGAAAAGAAATCAAAGTATCAGGTTATATATCAGTTCCCATCACTGCCTTTCCTTTCTCTTATTGAACAAAGCTCATGAGCTAATAGGAAAGAGTAACAAACAGAATAAACTGAAACCCCACCAGACATCAGTAGAGACTAAGGCTTTGAAATGGGGTTAGGCGGGATGATAAAAAAATAAGAGTTTAGAGCGGGGAAGGTAGGAAAAGGGGAGGAGCAATCTGTACAGAAGTTGAACAACGTGAGAGGTTATGATCAAAAAAGCAGTGCTTGTTTAATATATGTACATAGATATATCTTGCTGCATTACTTTCTTTTACAACAAAATGAAAAAGAACACAAACAATTAAAAAAATTAAATAACATCTGCACACTAGATAATGTGGGAAGATAGTTATGGGGACACAGACATATGATCTGATATTTTGATTTATTTTCAGTTTTGTGCGGAAAAAAAAGAAAAAACGATGAGAACAAGGAGAAACAGTGTTATTTTGCTGTTTGCTATGATCTTGGGGCGACCCATTTATTTCCTCCCTTCAAAATTGAAGATTGGTGCTGGGGTAGGAGATGAAATGAATCATAAAGTTAAATTTCAGATATTGAATGGAAGTACACTTTGAAGTTCGGATCGAAAAGAAACATTTCGTCTGAAAAACAATAGATATACCTAGGGTGAAAATAATCTTCAATTCAATCCCGAGGTTGGACGTCATTTTAGTATAGTGTGAATGGTATATTTGGGTGGGGAGGAGGATACTTCGTCTAGTTATAAGGGAACCCATTTACCAACTTTGAATAAGTTTACTAATCATTTTGTGTCAGAGTTTTTTTTAAAAAACATTTTGAACAGTTTTGAAAAAAAAGAGTGGTTGTGCGGGGGAGGGAGGGGGGGGGGGAATGAACCTGACAAATCTATAAGCTCATGCCAGCTCACTTTAAACATATTCATGTTTATTTACTACTTTTTAGACCATCACAAGCCAGATAACTTAGTATTTAAATAAATAGAATCTAAAAAATATCATTTTCTTTCCTATACAGTTTTATTCAAAAATTCAAAAAAATATGATCCCATTGAGATCCCAATCTAAAAATTTGTACAAACATAGATAAAATACACAAGAATTTGTGAGAACTTTTTGAAAAAAATTCATTATATGTTTTTTGAGAAATTTAAATTTGAAATTTAAATTTCATTTTTTGAAAAGGAAAATTTTTATCAAATTAGTCATGTTGCATATCAGATTAAGCGGCAACTAACGTACTTTAAAATGCCTTTCACCAAATTGTTCTATCTGTATTTGGTACCGAGTTATGGTCCCTTTTATGTTCCCTTATCCATGGAAAAACGAGGGTTTTTCCAAAGTTCAAAGTCTCATAAATGAAAAAATAATAGAGATAAAAATCTAAAAATTGAGACTTTTAATTACCTCAAGGGGTACAATTGATGAGCCAAATGTGAAAGAAATACAAAAATGTAAGGTAAAATTTTTCTCATATTTTGGATCACTTGACGTGGAATGACCCTTATTTATTTTTCTAGTTGATAAGTTTAAAAGTATATTTTATACAAGTATGTAGGGTAGACCTATCAGTGAATGAACACTTAAGTGAAACTTCATTTTCAAAAATTCATAGCATTGTTAAGAACTGTAGCACTTGCCGCAGACCATCAAAAATACTTTAGATGATATGAGCTATTATTTTTTAAAATATGAGAGAGTTTTTATGGTACTACACCAGGTTCATTTGGGGTTGTAACAAAAAAATGGTGCCTCGACCCAGTGAAGGAACAACCCCTACCAGTGAGCAAACACTGTATTTTCTTATCATTTTCTTCTTAGATATAAGTTGAAGTAAGTAATTACTGCCAGTTCATCTGAGAATTTTTTAAAGGAAAGTGTTTATTAAAGGAGTGTGTGTGTGTATTCACCGGTTGATTTACCCTATAAATTCAAATATGAACTGAAAATTCTCATTTAATGATTCTTTTTTTACTTTCATGAGCAATATCTATCATGCATTCGATTTGTAGAGGAAAGACACTTAGAATTTTTTTTTTTTTTAATACTAATATCCCTTGATCTAAAAAAGATCTCTTTTGCTGGATCTTTCGCATTTTTTTTTTTCTTTCTGAAGTGTGTTTAATTTTCCCTGAATTAATATTATTTATAATTTTACATTCCTTTTGACAATTCAGTCAACATCAACTCACTATGTACTGAATATTTTTTGTGTGGTGCTTGGCTATCTATAAGTCTTATTTAACATAGATATCACGGACATAGGCATCCTTGTGAACCTAGGTTCCCCTCTCAGATAAAAAAAAATAATGAATACTATCACATAACATGATACAATTCTTCTTCAACTCAACTGAATAAATATTAAATCCTGAAATTATTTACTTACTACACATATCATTTAAAATTTTGCTAATTAAGAAATGATTAATTTGTAAGTTATTTGTTTTAACTAAATTTTAATTTAGCACATATTGGTTAGGAAAATAATATAGTTGTGGACTCATAGAAGTTAAAAATGAAAGATAAGTTTATAGTTAACAAGTTTATTTTCTGCATTTTATTTATTTGTTTATTTATTTATTTATTTACTTTTTTAATTTTTTAGACTGATCATGACTGTGTGAAACAAAAAATGAAAATGGATAACTATTCTCCTTTATTTAAACTACTACTCCCTGAAATTAATGACAATTTCATCCAGAATAATAAAGGTGAGTTCATCTTTTCATTTAAAGTTTTGACGTTTTGAATTGTAAAGATGTAACTGCATGACATTTTAGTCATCCCCAAATGAAGAAAACATCATTTGTAATTTTGTCATTTTCAGAAAATTGAAATTGTACCGCTATAATTTTTGTCTATTGCATTGCCAAAATGCATTGCAATTTTGCGTCAAAATTTATGTATTTATAACGTAGTTCAATTCACTTTTGCTTTTTAGCATGAAGGTTAGTTATGGCAGTTTTAATAGGTTTCGGGTGATGTTCAGGGAAAGAAAGGTTTTGGGGGACTTTGAAATTGAAGTCTGAAAAACGCGATTATAGGTTATATTTGTTGACGTTACGATAAGGGATGGTGCTTACAACCTGTCCGCAATCAAGTTTATCCGTGGAAAAATGTATTTGTGTTTGCTCAAACATTGCGCTTATTTCTTGAAGTCAATGTCGGTTAAATTAGTACTTTGTTTGTTTTTGTGATAATTATTAGCCAACAATATGTACTATAAAATAAGATGATCAATAAAACTAATTGTTGATAAATATTTGAAAGTTCACTAAATTTTATCATTTTGAAAATATCTGCAATTTTGTAATTTTTTTATTTACAATTATATGGACCATTAAATGTTTCTGTGAAATTAATATGCTTAAGAAATTATAAGCTGCCTATTTTGAGATAACAACAATGACGAACATTTTCTATAAGGCTGTATTTTTAAAGCTTGGACAAATAGTGAGGTTAAAATTTTTGAAAGCAATTTCCCTCTGATTTCTGAGTTGTGCGCCTTAAGATTTTGCTAATGTACTACACTAGCTAGTCTCTTTAAATATACTGAGCTGCAGCTAAATCAATGACCCCAAGAGTAAAATCTTCTTGTAAGGGATGACCCGTTCTCAAATCTAAAAGATATTGAGTTTTCCATTTTAGTCAAATATTCTTTTACAGTTGGTCTGAATTTTTTTTCTTCTTCTCAGTTGGTTTGGAGAAGCTTTAGCAGTAAGATCAAAAAGTGAACTAGATAGCTATGATCATTTATACATAATTTTAAAAAAGAAAGGAGTTAATGACTGAGACATATTGCCATGCTTAGTAAGCTAATATGTGTATAAGTACTGGATGACCAAAATATCTTTTCCACGAGGGAGAAAACTTTGGTACTTAAAGTAATTAAAATATTTCATTATAGTTTTTGCTTCAAGCATAAAAACGTTTCTAAAAATGGATTATTATTTCTACTTATAGATTTTGTTGATGCTTTTGATTCTTTTAGGAATAGACTTTCAGAAAGGAATTCTGGACCGTACTATTGATAGTGTCCAAAGCCAAGTTTCTAAGTTCTTAAATTTTGAATGCTGTTCAATGAGAGAACGCATCAGGTAATTACTTATTATACTTTTTGAGTGAAAAATTTTGCTTTGTAGTAGTTGATAACTCAATTGTGTAGTAGCTTAATAAAAGCCCCAAAACATATAATTTATTTATGATAATAACTTTGGTGGATGAGAGGAGAAGCTTATATATACAGTGAACACATATTAATGAAATATGTCAGGCATTGATAATTGTGACAAGTTAGATTTTTCTTAACTAATGCACATACTCTAGAACAGGGGCTCTCAACCTTTTTGGCACATGGCCCCCTTTTCAATGTTCCGCCATAAGTCGGGTGATTGTGTTCCGGTATTTTACCTGATTTCCGATATTTTCATGTTCAAAAATACCAGAAATAAAAGATTTTAATTATGCTTTTATCTTCCCACCTCTAGATTTTTTTTCTTTTTCGATGATTATACCGATAATTATTAATAATATTCATCAAGTAGAAATGTTAAGATGAAAATTTTTATTGTTTTTTTACCTTACTAAATTATTTTATTTGCATCCGATATGAGAATCAAATTTTTCTCACTTATGAACTTTGGATGCTTATTACCCTTAGTTAGGAGACAAATAAATGAAATGCAACTTTCATTACTTTATAAATTCTTTTGCACAACAAACAGTAATTCTGTTACTTTTGTTTTCTCCTTAAAATATTTTTTTTGAAGATAATTGCTCATCACCAGTTCAAAAGTAACTTTATTACTCATTTACAATTTAATTAAATGCATGTACAATATTTTGACTAAACACTTTTTGAACGTATGGAATGTGCTAGTTTATGAAAGGAAATTATCATGTATGTATAATTATAAAATTAGGTGTGCTTAAGTAATAGGGGCCTTGGTTTAAAAAAAAACACTCTCCCACCCCACACTTTTTCTTTAAAACTTTAAGGTATTTTTTATGAACTCACAATCACCCCTGATAAGTGTGTATGGTGTGTAATATATGTATATACAGTCAAACCCCGCTATAACGAACCCTCAACGGACCGAATTGAGAGATCGCAATAACCGGGGGTTCGCTACATCCGATTTTCCAAAAAAAAGGCGAAATTCGGTTGTACAATACAAAAATAAACATCACAATTGCACAATGATTTCATTTGTAGTTAAGGTAATAAAATGAAGAATGAAAAATAAATAGTAACTATGTTGTACTCAATAATAAACAAATTAAATTTTACCTTTTTTTATTTATCCGCATTATGAAAAAAAGACGTTATTTTAGGTTGAAAACTTTTAGATTTTATATACATCTCTTCAATTTTTTTCTGGCTCCTGTAATAGGCAGATTTCTGCTCCTCTGTAGAGTGAACCATTTGAAAAACGCTTCGTCCACATTTTACCTTTCCGTCTTTCGCAACTTCTTGCACCCGTTAATGTTTCTTTCATATGCAGAAACTATGGCCCCCCGATTCTTCCATATGGTGGCAACAGTTGACTTTGAGAGGGAAAATTTGTTACAAAGTGAGGATTGAGTTTCCCCACTTTCTAATTTTTGATAAACTGCACCTTTTCCTCCACAGAGAATGCTTTTCATTTGTTAGCCATGATGCGATTATCCACAACGGACAGGAAACTGAAAATGAGAGCAACACGAGTGACAATAATCTTGTCCTTCGACCAGAGAACCAGTTAAAAATTGAGGGAGCTTGAAAACCGGATCGCCCCTCCCCCTCTCTCGAAGAAGCAGCTGCTCTTCAAAGGAACAATAAAGGAGGAATGTGGTTCGAACTCTGGTCATTTCCAAGAAGAAGGGGTAACCATTGTAGAAGGTGGTGTCGTGTTTGCTGAGAGAACAATTGCTAAAGAATCACTGGGACATGTGCAAAGAAAAACTTGAAATTTCCAGTTATTTTAGGATCGCTATAGCCAATTTTCCCGCGTTTCTGGATCGCTATAAGCGTATGAAATTGTATTAATGGGTTTCAGTTCGGACCAAATAAAAAGTTCGCTACAACCAGGGGATCGCTATATCCCGGGTTCGCTATAGAGGGGTTCGACTGTATATAGCTCGTTTGTTTACATAATTGCAAGATATATACATAAGGATACATTTGTTATTTATATATACAGGAATACAAATTGTATTTATTTTCAGCACTAATTACAGATATATACACAAATATTTAATATGAACCTTGTGCTTGGTGCAATTTTGCCAAATTTTCTATATCAGGCTTAAAATTAGTTAAAGCTAGCCGTAAACCCCTCTTTTGACAATATCCAATCTATTCTGCACTTTTGTTTTTGCTTGAAGAAGTCCGCTTAAAGCCAATTCACTGAGGTATAACGTGAAAAAAACAATCAAATGTATTTCAGCTTTTTCCCAAAGCTGAAATACTTTTCTCTAAATTCATTAGTTAGCCAAAAATTGACACCATTACTTTTAAATTTTATGCATGCATCTACGTCACTTTGTATTTCGATTAAAGATTATTAAAAAACAGGATCTGTTTCATTTATATCGACTTGAAATGTGTTGATTACCCATTCCGGGATTTTCATGTGTGGATCTAGTCATTAAGTCTCAAATTCATATCCTCGTATAACTGCTTCCAGTGCTCTGTGTACACAAAACCATTGTGTTCTTCTATTTCAGTATATCTAGAATCTAAGGATGTAAATTGAATGAAGTTTCTTCTCAAAATATTACTTTTATACAATTCTAGTTTTTTGAGAAAATCGGTAATCACTTCTTTACAGCGAATCAGATTGCAATAAATTCCTTGAAAATCTTTGTTTAATACATTTTTTTCCAAATATATCTGCCAAATAAAAAATGTCATGTTTCACCTCTATAACTTTTTCTTTTATCTCGTTTTTGCTCAAAAATGCTACTATACTTTCCCATAATACAACAAAGTGCCGGAGACAATTGCCCTTTGACAGTCAACTTATAACTGTGTGTAAAAACCAAATGTTCATATTCTTCATCATTGTCACTACAAAGCTGCTTAAATAGATGATCGTGTAATGAATATGATTTTATGAGATTGACCACTTTTATCACAATGTCCAGGGAGCAATGCAACCATCTTCCTGTTTTTCGGCTACCAAATGTTGCCTGTGTTATACAGTGAATGCAAAAAATATTAGGAACAACACTCTTTAAATGTGCAATAAATCCTTGATATTTTCTTATCATCGAAGTGTGGCGCAAGCTATTATATTATTCAAGGTTATATCATTTTCTCAAAATCCATGTTCCTTTGAATATTGTCTCTTCTTTGGTATCAGTCTGGAGTTCTTTTACAAAAAGCATTTCCTCAACCGATACATCTTCCTTCAAAACTCATATGTAAGCCATTACAATCACAGTGTTAGTATTATCAGTCAATGTGGTTTCATCAAGTTGCATTGCAAATTTTTTCTCTTGTAAATTTTTAATCAATTGATTTTCCACATCATTTGTCATTTCATTGATGCGTCTGGATATGCCAGTATTGCTAAATGGAATACTTTTTATGTTTTTGGCATTTTGTTTCATGACATCGGAAATTAATCAAGCAACTGCTAGCAAAACAAGTTTCAGCAATTGTATGGGGTTTTGGCAATTAATTTAGAAATTTCATACAATGCTTTTAAACATCTTCGTCAATGTGATGCTTTTCAGAAAAATTCGAAACAGTTTTCCTCAAAATAAACTCACTTTTGAGCTTTTAGAAATAATCCAATGGTTTTTCTTCAAGTCTTTATGCAAAGTTTGCAAATGATGCTTTAGTTTACTTGGTCGCATACTATCATAAGATTAAGTAGTTGTACAAATTAACATAAGGAGATATTTTCCTGATGAGGAGAGGAAATAAAGCTAAATGCCAGCTGTTCAACAGAGTACTTCTAACACTTTTTTTTCAATTTAGAAGTTGCCATTTCTTAGCTGAAACTGGCATCGTTACAGTGATTCGTGAGTTATTTAAAAAGGGTTAGAGAAAAAGCAATGCGTATTTCTTATTTATGGTATTTTCTCTCGTATTTTGAGCTCAGTATCGACAAATATTAATTCCCAAATTCTTAAGCGATGCTTTTATAATTATCGTAAAAATGATCTCGTTGCTCCCTTTTGGTTTCTCATGTGGCCCCCCGTTTAAAAACCTTACTCTAGAACATATATTTTAAAAAAAGATTAATGACAATTTAGGGATGTAATATAGTTGCATTGTACTTTATGTTTATCAGAAGTACAACTGTTCTTTTTTGAGAAAGCAAGACAGTTATCAAAAATTTGCAATTTGAACTCATGTAATTTAACAGTTAGAAATTACCACGCAAAAGCACGCTGTAGTATTTTAATCTAGAAAAGCCGGCCACCTCGTCTAGTGGTCAGCGACGTTTGACCGTGATGCGGTGGCCCCGGGTTCGAGTCCTAGCTGGGGCACTGGCGTACTTTCTCTCTCTCCTGTCATTGTCCTTTCTGTGTGTGTGAAAGTGAGTTATGAATGGATGCCTACCCTATGAACGGGTCCTTATGGCATGTGTGCTGAGTAGGGTGGTCACAAGAAATCAATTTTCGAATTTCTTTTGCGGCACCTCCCTAAAATGTGCCAATAGGCTAGAAAATGAGATTTGCAAAGTTTTAGCTTAATCGGATAATATTAGCACGTGCCGCAAAGAGGGTAAAGTTAAAGAAAAACAGCGCTTTTTAGCCAAAAATTGTAGTTTTTACTTTGTAAAACCAAAACTACTGATCCTAGAAGCTTTATTTTGGTCTCATTTTGTAGGAAATTTTATTTTCGTTAAGTCTAATCTTATTTAAAGTTTCGAAAAAAATGATTAAATATTTTTCAGAGTTTTCACAAGTCAGGCTGTAACGCAAATTGCAAGTAACATGGGAAATTTTTTTTTTCAACTAATCTTTTGAGGCAGCCCCCTAAAATGTGCCAATAGACTAGAAAATGAGATTTGAAAAGTTTTAGCTTAATCGGATAATATTAACACGTGCCTCAAAGTGGGTAAAGTTACGAAAAACAGCGATTTTTAGCCAAAAATCGTAGTTTTTCCTCTGTAAAACCAAAACTATTCATCTTAGAAACTTTATTTTGGTCTCATTTGGTAGGAAATTTCATTCTCATTAAGTGCTATTCCATTCATTTTTGCTATCATGTCCAAAGTATTTATTTGGCATTTCTCAGGTTAAATCGTAGAGTATATCAAAAATAAGAAATTTTCATGCAAAAACCTAAAAGCATTACAATATTCAATTACATTTATTTGCTTATTGTTGGATTTACTTTGTCAATTAAAAAGTGGTATTTTCGCGGTACTTTAGAAATAAATGAAACAAATTTCTGTGTTAAAATAGAGGAATTAAGGGGTTAAGACAGAAAGCAAAGAGTTAAAAGGACAACAAAAGCTAATGCACCTTTATACTTATACTGTTAAATTATATAACATCATTTTACTACTCTTTAGCACTTAATGAGAATGAAATTTCCTACAAAATGAGACCAAAATAAAGCTTCTAAGATGAATAGTTTTGGTTTTACAGAGGAAAAACTACGATTTTTGGCTAAAAATCGCTGTTTTTCGTAACTTTACCCACTTTGAGGCACGTGTTAATATTATCCGATTAAAAACTTTTCAAATCTCACTTTCTAGTCTATTGGCACATTTTAGGGGGGTGCCTCAAAAGATTAGTTGAAAAAAAATTTCCCCATGTTACTTGCGATTTCGAGGATTTGCGTTGCAGCCTGACTTGTGAAAATTCTGAAAAATATTTAATCATTTTTTTCGAAACTTTAAATAAGATTAGACTTAAAGAAAATAAAATTTCCTACAAAATGAGACCAAAATAAAGCTTCTAGGATCAGTAGTTTTGGTTTTACAGAGTAAAAACTACAATTTTTGGCTAAAAATCGCTGTTTTTCTTAACTTTACCCTCTTTGCGGGACGTGTTAATATTATCCGATTAAGCTAAAACTTTGCAAATCTCATTTTCTAGCCCATTGGCACATTTTAGGGGGGTGCCGCAAAAGATTAGTTGAAAAAAAATTTTCCCCATGTTACTTGTGCTGAGTACCCTAGTGCTGAGCTTAAATCAGTCTTCCACCTAAATGGTGCTCTTAAAAACGGAAACCGTATCTTTCCTGCCTTATATCGAGCAGATTTCATTTACTCGGGCTCGGATACCTGAGTGGTGTTAGAAACAACAAACTAGAAATCTGTCGCTACTCAATAATAAACTAATGTTGAAGCAGTTACATATCCTTTTTCTGGCATAATAATGTCCTCTAGTTTTATATACTACATATGTATTCAAAAACCTTCATTAAAGGTTATTAAAAAAGTTTTATGACTCTTATTGCTTATCTTGGACTTATAGATATTTTGTGTGTGTTTTTAAGGCAACATGCTGAAAGAGAACAGGCAACTTATACTGAATTATTGCACAAGGTGCGAAAGGAAAAGCAGGCCATGGTTTACTTACTTTTGAAATCAAAGAAAATTGATCCAACTTTAGAGCCATCAACAGCTGATTCTCCTTTGAACTCTCCTGATGCAACTGTTAACAAGGATACTGGTACAAAATAAAATTTTTGTTACAGATAATTATACTAACGTCACATTGTCTATTTTGTGGTCAAGATTTAAAGAAATTATTCTATACATAATAATTGTATCTTTATTCTCTTATCAAGTTTTGATTGTTGAATGTAGTAATAATACTTAAATTTGTTTTATATTCTTTGCGCTTTACTTTTTATTCAGTTCCTTTTACGTAATATATCATCATTTTTAGTGCTTGTCTAAATCAAAAGTATTGGTTTCTGTCTAGTTTGTTTCTATTTTATTGAGAAACTTTCTAGAGAATGATTTGAATTTTTCCCAGCAATCTGCTTTCTTATAATGTATTTCTTGGTTTAAGTTTTGGATAAGATAAGCTTTCTTTTCGTAGTACATTTATGCTGCTGAATAAAAACATTTCTTACAGTTACTGAATCCTCTACTTCAACAGATTCTGCATTTGACCGAAGTGAAATATCTGAATGTTCTGAAGGGGATGGGAACCAAAAGAATCCTAGGACTCTTAGAAGGGCTGTATCAGTAAGTTTCTTTGTATTCTTCAAAAAATACTACACAATTTATTAATTGTAACGTTTCTTTCTTACTTGAAAATTATTACTAACAGAAGAAATATAATTATTCTGGGACCACATTTTTAGGACTAATGCAATACATATTTTAAGTAACCAGCGGTGTATCCAAGATTGTTCTCATGATGCGTTTTTTGCGAAAAATCAAATAATTTTGCAAAAAAAAAAATTATAATTTGTAAAAATAAATTTAATTTATGCATACGGTAATGTATTTGGGGGAGGGAGTGGCGCAAAGTGCACCATTGAAATTTGTAGTTGGGCGTTTTTGTAGCCTCTCTGATGTATCAATCTCTTTTTCCACTTCAGATTATGTTAAGTTATACAAAATATAACCTGAAGATTTTAAAAATCTTATAATAATTGAAACAAAATATGTTATTCTACACATCTATAGGTTCCATAATCCATAAAACTTGTTTTTCCTACAGTTGCTGTTTTGAGTTAAATGCGATCAAATAAAATCAATTTGAAAATTTGAAAAATGTCTAAGTTTTTTTCTCTTCAAAGCAAGGAGATATTAAACAATTTTCGTACCACATATTCTCTTCATAGTATAAATTTTCAGTATATGTTAAAAAAAATTCGGGGGGTTGCTATTAGGGGGGAAATAACGCAGTTTAAAGTCGAGCAAAAATGGTCTAAAAACCATACTTTGCGGCCCCTTAACTAAAGAAAGCAACATACCCCAACCCAAATAACTATGGGTTCCTCATAACTACACACTGTACAATCAAAAAATGTAAATGGGTGGCGTTTCTGTAAAAATCTACAGCACATTGAAATGCGTCTTTCAGCCTTTTTACCAAAACAGCGCTGCATAACATCAAAATTTGGGAATTTTTACTGAGCGAACAAAATTTCTCTGGGGGCTACAAACTTCAGAATGTTCATTTCTCATGACCTACTTTGACATATAAAAAAATGAGGAAAATCAACTAATCAACTGCCAAAATTTTCCTTTTTTGTTCGATTTTCAAAATAGTGGCTCTTAAATAAAAGAAAAAAGATGCGTCTTAGGAAATCCAAATGATTTTAAGAAGGAAAAAAATAATTGTGGAAACATCTTAATTTTCTTTCAGCAAGAAATCTCAATGCATACATTTTCAAACAACTGTTGATTATTGGTCAGCTAATTATGGGCCCCCTTCCTCGAACCAAACCTCTTTATTTCTCTTTCCTTTCTTTTTCTTCTTGCTTCAAAGTTTTACTTGTAAAGCCCTCTCTCTCCCCAGCGTAAATTATTGCATAACATCCCATCCTGCTCTTCAATTTTGCGAAATTTTAGTCAAAATCTCCAAACGCCAAAAAAGTAATGAAAGTTGTATAAAATTGCATTTTGGGAGCTTCTGTTTTGAAAAACTGCTGTTCCCCTAACATTACCAAATATTTTATTACACTCACATGTTCGAGACTTTAATTTCGGAAAAATACTTGGGCAAGTAACCCTGACCCCCCTCTTTTTCAAAATATGGTAGGTGGGAATAAGTAATTTTCAGTATAAATATCACCGTATTTTAACAGCTGCATATTAGTCATTTTTGTAGTTATTTATGTATATTTTTATTTGTTAATATTCGCATTTTTATAATTTATTAGTCTACAGAGAAAAGAACCGAAACTATGAAAAATGATATTCATCTTGAATTTATTCTGTAGTGCAGTTGACTCTTAACAATTAAAACTCAAAGGAAAATGGGGAAAAGTTCAAATTATCCGTACTTAAATTAAAGAAATTTGTGTTTTATTATAAAACATGAAAATATTTTTTAAATCTTCATTGTCATCCATGGCATGAAAAAGTTCATTCCTGATTCAACAAAACTCCTTAGCTTTTCAAGCTGTTTTAAGGCTTCAGACCAAGATGGTATTTTTGCTTTCAAGCTATCATGTGGAGATTCTTCTACATCATTATCTGAAAAACAATCTTGACCTATTGACTGATGTAATTTTCAATTATTTCTCCCCTCACAACCAGCTCACTTTCAACATGAACCGTTTTCCCAGATTAGATTTGAAATCATCAAAAAACGTCTTTAAAACGCAAAATAAAGACGGAATTAACACATAGAGCAATGGTTAACTTCAGGAACTTACCATTTTTCCTAAATAACCAGTAGTTTGAATTGCCCAAATTCAAATTAGAAAATCAAAATTTAAGTTATTTAGATTATGATCATTAATTGCAAGTTTTATTCTTTGCTTAATGATATATGTGCTTTATAATTGATACAGCTAGTACCTTTTTTCCTTTTCATTAAAGTAATAGATGACTAAAATTTTTCTCCACAAAATAGAATCCAGTAGGATCAAGGACTAAAGCAAAGCGACAACTAAGACATGCACCTCGAAGCATTGATGTTGGTGGTAAGTTATTTCTTTCTATTATAAAATTTCTTCTGAGTGTATTTAAAAAGTTCAAAATCCAGTAAAATTAAATTATGCTAACCTAATCAAATAGGCATATCATGTTGAGTAAAGTTTGGTTGAAACATGAAATGAAAAATTTTAACAAATCAACATATCATGAGATTCACCAGAACAAATTTGACTATTTCCAAATCCAACAAAATATTTCATATATTTGTTAAGCATTTTAAGTCATTTTATTTTTTAAATCATATATTCTGAGCTCAGCATTAGGCAAACCATTAAATTTTCTAGTTGCATTTTCTAATATGATTTCATTTTAAATATTTAAGAATTTATTAATCTATGTATGAGGGTAACCTAGAAAGTAATCAAAATCGTAACAATGAGAGAAAACATTCACTTATCTATATTAATTTTTTTACTAAGTAATGTGTACTTAAATACACATTACTTTTCTACGTAAGTGAGAGGTCAAGGCCCCTTTACTTATGAAAATGAGGAAGCAGTCGCTCCCCTTGCCCCCCTGTACGAGTCACCTATTCTTTGGGATATTGAGCTATTAAGATTTCAATGTATTTCAGAAGGGCCTATATATATATGCAGTGGGCAGCTAATGCATCGGCTAAGCAAAGCATATTTATGTACCCATGACAGTTAAGGGGTTAAGCTGATATAACTTTTGTTCGTTGATGTTGTTTATTTTTTCATTTAAATTTAGTTTAATTTACTGAATGAATATGGGAAATGTTGGAAATTGCATAGGATCAGCATACTGTTATAGAGTGCATTATTATTTATGTGCAAAAAATATAGATTTCAGTTTGAATTAATTCTTTACAGGTGTTTTTGACATGGAAGAATTTGATGATAAGGAGCTTGAATATGATTCTGGAGATTACACTGATGGTTAGCATCACACATTATCTATTATCATGTTGAATTTTTCTTCCGCACTTAAAATAACACTATTTAGCACACTTAATTTGTATGTAGTCTAAACTTCATTTTTTAAACTATAGATCAATTAGCAGTTTTCTGCATTTTGGTTATTAAAACGGTCTTTACGTTTTCTTAACCTAACGCCTTGAATTTTTATTATTGCCTTATTTTTGTAAAATTTTATTTGTACGCTGAGAAGTTTTTGTATGGAAATATTTACAATTTTAAGTTTCTACATAGTTTTGATGACCTGATATTTTTATGTTTGTAACTGAAGTAATTGAATCTTTTGTGTGCAACACTGTTTTAACATTTTGCTTATTTTATGTATTTAAATACAGGTTCGGACAACAATTCAGATGAAGTTATTAATGAAAAAAGCCAAATTTCATTTCCTTCTTCTTTACCGATGTCCATTCCAGCTTTTCCTAATCTAAATCGTTACATGGTTCCTGAAGAAGATGAAGAACCTGTAAGTATGATAATCATTGATCTGCATTAGTTACTCTTTTGATGATCTTGTTTTCATGTAAAAACAAAATTGTTTTGTTTCTGCTTATTTGTTTTTGTAAGTGTTTTCTTAATTTTTATTATTAATTTTTAAACACCTAGCTTAGTTTGACGCAATAGTTTCTAATTTCAAGATTAAAAATTATTTACAAAATTTCTTGACAGTTTTGAGTCTTGAATTACATTTTGAAGTAATTCATAAATGAATTTGTTAGTAATTTAATAAATGAGTGAACAAGTAAATAAACTATTTCACTTCGCCATCCCCCCCCCTCCCCCATCAATTTGTTGAAATTGTAAATTGAAAACACTGAGTTTAAAATTTCATCTTACCTTTTGTAAATATCAATGTATAGCCTGAAAAACATTATAACATGTACAGACAGCAATGTTTGCAAATGATCGCACAAATTTCCAAGAGGTCACAAAATTACTTTTGAAGCTCTATCCACATCCTTGATGCTTTTTAAGTTATTTAGTCTGATCTAGAATATATGTTTTAAGACAGAATTAAGTACTTTTTAATTGCTCTTTAGATTCAACATCTTACTGATCCAGAGCAAATTGCAGCTAGTTTTCGAGCAGTTGCTAACAGTGTTTGTGATGGCACTGAAATGTTTGGTGAGTTACCAAGGAGGCGCTTAAACACTGGAGAACTTCTGGCTTACAGACCATTTTAGAAATTGGATGAACCAATATCAGGGTATAATTTTATATTCTAACTTTTATTGTAACTTTGAATACTTTCTTATATTATTTTGTGAAGCTGTGGATTATTAAACAAAGCATTACTGTATTTTTAGAATTTCTGTATTATGTATGGTTTGTGATGAACTACTTAAGATGCATGTAATAGTAGCTTTTTTTTTTCAAATGAAATGTATTATTAGCTCTGAATGACCCCCCCCCCCCCCCGTAACCCTTTAAATAAGGTGCCCCATGATTGTGAGCCATATTTTAAATGCATAAATCAGCCAAGTCATAATTACTAGTTATATTTAACTCTTCTTGTGTATTTGTATTTTACGAGTTTCTAACTGCACATATTATAATGGATGCAATATTAATCTCTAAAATGTTCAATTATATCAAGTAGCCCAGCTCCTGCATTGTCTTCATCTAACTTTTAAAAAATTTTTTATAACTTTTGTGATTTGTTTTATAAGAAATTAAGCATAGTAAGACCCCCTTAATTAAGAAAAGAAAAGGAAAGAAGGAAAACTAGATACATTTTCAAATTAGAGGGGAAAGGATAGAGGAATATTTCTAAGGCGACAAGAAATTTAATAATGAGATACAAAATGTTTCCAACAAATAATGAATGAAATCTTTTCATGGATAATATGTAGTGATGATGAAGTAAGAATTTTTTTATGTTGTTGAATTGGTAGCTCTTGAAATAAACTAATGTTGAATCAAGTTTGAAGAAACACTGAGCATTTTATTTTTTTAACCCAGTGATTAATGTATGTTAGTTGTTTCTAATGCCAAGAGAAAAATTTGCCATTCCATGGATGGAAACTAAAGATATAATGTGAAATTTGAAAACTAGGTTTTTAATTTCTAAAATTTCCAGGAAGCTTAATTAAAAATGTAGTTATAAATTATTTCAACTATTTCTAATACAAAATATATCTCGGATTCTGAAGTACAGTATATATGATGAGGCACTGCCGTATTTAAGGGGAGGTTTTTGTGGTTCAAACCCCCCCCCTCCGAAAATTTTCAAAACTATTTTAAAGAATACTGTTACTGTACTTTTTTTTGCTGAAAAATATTATTGTTTTATTTATTGTTTTTTCATTTGTGTTTCATTTTCATTTGAAAAATTAAATTATCATTATTGAATAATTGAAAATTTAGTGCTCTACCTGCAGTATTTATTTTCTTGTAGTTATTGTAAACATCATTATATATACAAAACACTACAGCGTTTCCCTTCAAAATTTGAGTACCGCTAACAAAAACACCAAAATTCTTTAAATTTGAAAGTGCCAAACTCTGTATTTAACACATTTTAAAAGTGTCATAAAATATGAATTTAAGAAGTATTACTTCAAACGCTCGTATATGAGTGCATCTATCTATTTTTTTTAACATATTAGTTGCTAAAAATGCATCAAATGTTTAACAGGGGTGAAGTTACTTAGGGTGCACACGTTTTTTCTTTTATGTAATAGAGATGTCATGTTTTACATTTGCTCTCCTTTTTATTATTTTAAAGCAGCTCTCCTTCGTTTAAACAAGCTGTCAAGCTAACGAAAATCAATAGAATATAAGGGGGAAAATCCAATTTTATTGAATTTTTTATATTTCTCGAGATAAGTGTTTAGTAAAACCCTTCCCGAAACAAAAGTCTAATTATGGCCCTGTGATGAGGTATCTCTATCTCGGGGCAGGGATTAACCCCCGAGTGCGAGGAAATTTTCAAAAATGGCCCATTGCTCTAAATTAATAATGAAATCTAAATAAGTGAGGCACTACTTGCTGACTTAACCTCCACATTACCTTCCTCGTGAGACATGTTTCTTCCATCCATCCACCATTTACTTCATTTTCCAGTTAAGCAAATTAGAGGTCACTCCAGAAATTTAACTTATCTCTGTGTAAATTACACAAACAACTCTAATGATAGTTAGCGCTTTAAGAATTATAGAATCATTCTAAAATATCTGGTTTATTAATCCATTATCATCATTGATAACAGATAAGAATAGCATCTTTTACATCACATTGAACTGTATCCAATTCTGATTTGCGAAATTTTTTCATTGTCACTAAAATATGTAATCCATCAAGGATACCCTTGGATTTATTGAACACAAAATTATACTGTTGCTGTATAATTTGATCCAGAGCTGTTTTAAGTGTTCATACCTGAGATATGTTGTTTTATTGTAAAAGTCAATCATATTTACAACTTTTGAAGTCTAGACTGTAAAACGTGCATCTATTGATGTCCATGAATATAAATTTGCAATAATTCTACATGGAGGTTTATTTCCATGAGAATATTACACCATGTAAGATTGTGTATTATGAAGTATTGTGTGTGAGAGGTCATCTGGTAACCCTCCTCTTCCTAAAAGATTTAAAATCATTGTATATGACATATGCTATGCTGTTTTAATTTAAATAATTTAAAATATGGTAATTTAGAACTGCATAATAGTCAAACCTGGTTCATTGTAATTAATTGGTTTCAAACTGAACCACCATTAGTGAATTTTGGCAAAGAAAGATTATAGATTTTATATTCAAATATTTTAACTTTTAGAGCATAAGAAGCATGTTTTATGTTGCATGTTTTTGTTGCTTGTTAACTTTTTAAGTATGTCTTTTAGCAATGTTAGAGAATCTAGACGTGAAGTAACACCCTTTACTCATTACATTCATATTACCCAATCTATTACATGAAATATGAGAAGATAAGACAGAGACTTCTCAAATATCCTATTTGTGTTACACATTTCATTGCACACACACTACGTTCTTGTATACCACACCAATCTCTTAAATGAGTGCAACTTGTTCCGTTATGAAGTAAGTAAAATAAGTAGCAGTATCTGCCCTAGCTCTGCCTTCTTTTCCCATAGAAGGTAAGCTTACCATTTTAAAGCTAGACAAGCACCATTTACAGATTAATTGTTATCATTTCAATAATGTAATAAACTTTCTCCAGTAGAAGTTGAAGGGCCGTGGTAGCCCAGTCGGTAAAGTGTTTGACTCGCAACCGGAGGGTCCAGGGTTCAATCCTAGTTGATCAGAGATCCTATCGTCATCACTAATGGTGGCTGGGCGATGTTAATAAGGGTCATTCAAGTGGAGCACTACCTCTGGGGGTACTAGACCAAGGGTTTTCTCTGCCCTTGGTCTGGATCAAAAGAACAGAGCTCTCTTCAGGACCCCATCCCGGTTAAAACCACTTACGGGGGACCCTGGAATGTGAGGTAAAAGTTGAGCAATTAATAACAGGTCTTAATTTTTGACACTTCGGCGTTTGCATAAATTCTCCCCCCCCCCCCCCCCCTCTACTATAGCCATTCCTATAGACAACCTTGAAAAGAATATTTGTTATTTAGAAAAGAAAGTTAATACAAGTCTATTTAGAAAAGGCAAATGGATATATTTGAAAATACTACAATATAGTAGAGTGAAGCTGTAAAAATTGTAGCTGGAAGTGACCAGGGATGAGTACTTTCACTTATTATTGCTAGAAACTGATGTGATGAAAAAAAAATGATGCTTGTATCAATTAAATACATTCAAAGCATTAAAAGAAATATCAAAATATTGAAGTGTTGACTTTTTTTTGTGTGTGTGTGTGCATACAATCATTTTCCATTCAGATTTGACGTAGCCAGTGTCAATTTTCGGGAAATGTTGTCAAAATTGCAAGACTAAGTTTTTCTCACCATAACGGAAGGAAATAACAGTTAATATTTTCTTAAATTCTAATAATGATTGCAATCTCTCTCACTACTATAAGGACATTATACCCACACTAATCAATCGCTTTTGGAAGGTAGAAGTTGATCACCAAATTTTGAATTCTTTATTATTGAAAACAAATATAGTTTTTAAAAAATAGTTGAATTGAATATTAATGAGCTGGGTCTAATCCTCTAAAATGTTCATTCAAGTAAAAATGTTTAATCAAAAAGCTTTAAAAAGATAAATTGGGTCTAGCAGATATTAATTTTTATACAATGATCATAATTGATTATTTAAAATATGTATCCCAACATACCCCATCTATATCCTACAGCTTCTTTTCCAGGGGAAAGAAATCGGTCTTGAAATTAAAATTTTAGTTAATTAGAATACTGAAGCTAACAGTATTTATTGATAAATCAATCAGCATACTGGTGATCATCAGCAATTTTGTTTTTTATTGACTTTGGCAGTTTTTCTTTATAAATGAGTTTTGTCATGTTGTTCGTTATCTTATGATGATGTGTTAATAATGCTCTCTAATGGTTTTTCAGACTCTGATATCCTTGAACTGGTGTATGGGTTACAGAACTTTATCATTAAAGTTCTTTTTCTTGTTTTCAACTTTAACAAACTTCATCCTGTTTGGGAAATATTGAGCACTGTCAAAGTGGCTTGAATGTTTCTATGTTAAAATCAGAATTGATATATTCATCTAATGCTGCAATGTTACCAGCATTATTCACCTGTTTCTGAATGTAAATTCATGATGTTTCATTATATACATATTCATGTGGTTAAGGCTGTTGGAGTAAAATATGTTTTGTAATTTTTTCTTTTATGCAGCTGTAACATAAAGCAGCTATTGTTCTGAATTGATTTTCAAAATGTATGTTAACATTTCAAAAAGTTTGTACAAGTATGTGTAACATATTCATCCTTTATGTGAGATATGTTTTGTACGAAAAAAATATTTCCTTGGAAATTGTATGTTAAAGGCATTTCATACTGTCTAGTACTGTTATTCGAGTTCTTAAGAAAAGTGAACAATTATATTAACTAGACATTTTGATTAACAATAATGTAAATGAAATATGTTTCTTATGTTTACAATTACAAACTTTACAGAATGATTTATTTTAAATATTGTTAGGATTCTAAATTTTGTTATCAATAATTTTTTGTATTTTTAAATTAAAATCAGTTTTTAACTCTCCCAAGAGCTGGTTCTTGGAGAAAAAATTAAGTAATGATACAAGTTATGAAATTTTAGCCCTGTGTATGAAAAATTTATTTCTCCTTTAATTTCTGAATTATAATGTTGAATCTATAGCACTTTGTTAGTAATTTGAAATGTTCATCAGTAATGTTTTAAGACATACATGAAGAAAGTAAGTGTTTACTTTTTAGAATATCTTAATATTTGTGTCATATTTTGTGTTTGTTATTTTTGCATGTTTCGGAAGAGCTTAGTCATATTATTTTTTATTTTTCATTGGAGTATTACAGGAAATGTACTTCATTAAAATTATATGTGATAGAACAATTTCTTAGTTTTTTTTAATGATGTGTCAAAAAATTATTCCATTGCTCATGACTTTTATATGAAACACAAAATGAAGCTTAACTGTTTGTTCACACACACTTGCAATTCATTAATATAGTATTTCATTTATAAATATTCTTAGAAAAATTACTTATGTAAACTTTGATTTTCTGTTATTCTGAATTAATTGAATAAATTTTTGGTCATCTCTTTGATAGTTAAAAGTACTTTTTACTAACATAGACAAATTAAAGCAAAGCAAATATGTTTTATTAGCTAATCAACTTAAGTACACTTTTATGTCAGTATTCTCATGCTGAATATTTTGCTAATATTTCTTTCCTATTTCTGCTCTTTAAGCTATTTAAGACTGTATTTTTTTTTAAATAAAAGTTTTTAAAAATATTACATCTCACGAGTTACAATAAGAAATCTAAAGTTTTGCAGTTAATCTTTGTAATTACTCTATTGAACAATTATATGTTTCTTTCAAGGGCATAACCAGGACTCACGTTAGGGGGGTGCAAGCAGTGGCACCCAATAGGAAGTTACTGTGACCTCCTAAAAAGTTCTTATCCAATACAAATTGGCGTAGCTCTAGCTACGCCCTTGGTCTCTGTAACATGCATCTAACATGTGAAATCTCCCTTTAATTTTAAGAAATCAGTTTCCATTACTAGTTTTTCCCCTATAACTAACTTTCTAAATATATTTTGCAAAATATAACATGTTTTGCGTTGAGAGAAAGAAGTGCTGTTTTGCAATAATTTGATTAGTCCTTTAAAATTTTTACCCCAAAGAACAAATGCTTTTAATTGAATAGTTTATGGTCATGCACATTCAGTTCATACTTTGATACATGTATAACGTGGTTTCCTTCACTTGCATGTTTTTACATTATAGCTCATAATTTTAAACCATTCCTGTGGATGTGCCTGTGTATTCCTCCCCCCCCCCCCCCACACACAGACATGGACAATGTGTACCTTGAAAGAGGATTAAATCATTTGCTTTTAACTATTTTTTTCCATGCTACTTTAATTTTGCTTTATTTAAGTGAGCAATTTTTGTATTCTTGTCAGAATTTGGAATTTTCTCTTCTGAAAGTCTTAATAATTGCTCGTTTGAGGCGAAAATATTTTCTCTTTCTCTCTCTCTCTTTTTTACAAACAAATAACCCAAATATATAAAAAATAAAGTTCTTTTAATAGCATCAACAAAAAATATTGAATTAAAATTAAGTTACTGTTTTTCAAGAATTGAATAGAATTTTCCTTGAGCTGAGTTTTTACCCTTACTCTGTTAATTGTTTCCATGACCTTTGAAAGAATATTTTTCTCATTAAAATTGCATTTAAAAATGATAAGATATCAATTGTTCCTACAATTCTAGCATGGGTTTTTAAATATATTCTCTTGAAACAGTTGTTTTGAAGCAACTGAATACAGTAGTTCTACTCTAATATTTTTCAGAAGCATTGAAAAATCAAATTTACTTTTAAAATAAACTTGTGGTTGCTTGACTGAGATTTTTACTAGTTTTTGTTAGAGACTTTAATGAGATTTAGTACTTCCTTGTCAAAGTACTTTTAACTTTCAAATTTAACTCTGCTTTTACTGAAATCTGTTTCTGTAATTTTAAAGTCTTCCAACAAAAACTTTTTTGTTTTTCTTTATAATTTTCTGTTTTTGTTAGCATGAAGTTTGCATAGTTCTTCGTATTTTACTCTTACACTTCAAAATTTATTGTTAAATTTTTAATATGTTTAGTGTTGATTTTCAAGTACTATAAACAACTCCGCTTTTAATTCATATTAAAAAATGTACACATCAATCCCCGAGCGCATTGAAAACCTTATCATTATGTGTCATATGTACTGGTCGACCACCAATGAGGTAGAGAGATGAACATCCGTTTTATAGGGAGAAATGGGCACATTTATTACTTTCTATGAATACCAGTTTGCCAAATTCATAGAAAAGACACATCAAAATGAACAGAACACACGCTTCAAAAACACCTTATTGTGTTCTCTTTCCCTTCCTAGACTCATTTAGATAGAATCATCTTAACTGGCTGCTTGTGAATTTTCCACACTCAACGTGGTCGGGCAGTATAATCCTGCACTGGCAGCTATATCATGTTACTCATTCATATTTTAACGTAAAAAAATGTTTAAAAACTTAGAATTTGCGTTTCTGAATTATATTAACTGTATCAGAAAAACTTAAGGATCATGCAAAAATCGGGGGAAATTTTTAAAACCAAAACTTTAAACTCTCCTTGGCTTCTCTTTAAAACTAAGCCATGACAACGAAAGCAGCAGTATTTCATGTTGTAATTTTGCATAAATAAAGCTTTGCATATTTCTAGCTATTTGAAAAACTTAAATGTGTTTTCTGAATTCCTTCAAAAAGTATAACTTTGTTTATGACATTCATGTGCTGATTGATAGCATAGTAGACAGAACTTCAGAGTTGTCAGCGAGTCAAACATAAAGCCTTTCTACAGTAGTGATAAATTCCTTAACTCCCCATAATGTTACGTCTTCCAAGCTGTCCTGCACTATGCTCAATTTTCATCAGTGAAATAAAAATATGTTATTGTAAGCTGCCTCACATGCATACAACAAAAACCTTTCAAAAACTTTTGTTTTTTTTTTTATAGTACTTTGTTTTGGTTCTATTATTTTCAGCCAAGTTTTCAGTTAAATGAAAACATCGAGTTTAAATTGTATTTAGAGTAGACTTGTTTCATTCTGAATGAACTATTTATAAATGGAGTTTGTTATTCAAAAATTATTAAAAATATTACCACAATATTAACCTCTTCCTTCCCAATTTAGATGTGAAAGCATGCACTAAAATTTTAAATGTAGGATGTTAGAACTATAAGGCCCACTGAGCTTCTAAGATCAATGTTTTTCTTTTTAACAAAATCACTTGAAATCTTTCTTATAAAAATTAGCAATAACTTGATGTATGCATGAACGTCCCTGCCGCTGAAGGGGGTTCATAAAATTGTTAGCCCTATTTTTGTGGCTTGGTTGATGACTTGTTTGGGCACAAAAAGTAAATTAAATTGTCTGTGCATTTTCTCCATACCATGAAAAATGCCATTGTCTATAGCGCTATGATAAAATTAAAAGCTTATGTTTAATGAGTTATTTTGGAGTTATGTTACCAAATACTTTTTAAATATTGCTTACAAACTGAAATATTTGCTGCTTTTGGAAGTTCGGAAAAGGAGAAAGGAGAGAAATACTTCTTTAAGTATTTCTCCTTGGAGCAAGGCCGTTATCTATGGAGAAGATAGTGATTGCCTGCCCAGCTTAGAGAAAATGTCTTTACACACATGTAGGTTGGTTTTTTTTTTTTTTTTTTGAAATATAAATTGATTATGTGCCTCCCCCCCCCCCCACACACAAATGGACAAAATGGACAAATTTTTACTGAGAGGTCTGCCCTGGAGCAAGTATGAAAGTTTATTGGGGTCAAGCAGTATGAAATTGAGCTAAATAATATCCTGCAACCTTTTAAATAACCCCTTAACACAAATGTTTCAGTATTTGCCTCAAGAGCAAAGCATATTTTTGAATACAACAGATGGTTGTGTATTCTTATTCTAGACACTTAGCATTTACCTCAATGCTTGAGAAATGTCTTACATAAAAGTGATCTATCACACAGTACAAAAATTCAAAGCAGTATAACTTAGCTTAAATCATTATATTCCTATTTTTTAAAAATAGTCTAGAAGATATGCATACAAAAATTAAGTAATTATAATTCATTTTTAAAGTAAAGTATAATTGCAGTAAATCATTGTAAAATTACCATAATGTATTTAGCGCACAAATGTATTGCCAAATATTTTTTAATACATAAATAATACAGACGTTCTAAGAGTTTTGATGATACTTTGTACTTGATTTTAACGAAATTTGAATTATTAATGCATCTTCTTAAATATTTTTTGTTTAGTATTAAAATTCTAATATTTTGTAATATAAAAACATGAATAAAATTTTCATAATCTATTCCTGAATTTGTATTTTATTTATATATTTAACACCTGCTGTGAATAGTTTAGTGCCATCTCAAACCAATATTTGGATATTTCTTTGTAAATTATCGTAGCAAAGACGATCTTTTCTTTAGAAATGCTTTTATGCCTAACAAATTTCATGATTTATCGTTCAGATGAGACCAAGTTGCACGATTTAAAATGGTAAATTTCTTGTGTGGGTGTAAAGTTGCTGGTTGTTGTAGCGGGTCCTTCCCCCATAAAGATGAAAATAACTTCGCAAATTCAAACAAAATATAAATCTAATATTTTTCAAATTATCATTTTAAAGAATTTTTCGAAGAGAACAGTGGAGCCCTGTATTTATCACATAAAAATTTTTCATCGAACTTCACCAAAGTTTCAGAAAATTTGACAACATACAAAAGAATCCTCATACTAAAACTTGAATTAGCATTTTTGAAAATGTTATAATATATAAACATTTAAAGGAATTTCTCAATGATCATATAAATTAAAAAATATATCGGCGACCTAATTTACCGCATTTCAATTAGTCTTCGATAGGCTACGAATCGAATCGTAAAAAATCCCTCACACATAATTCATTTTTATCCAAAATCGCACTGAGTGATTGCAGGCAAGTGTTAGAATTTTGCGACAATCCGAAACATGTGTATGGTATTAGAACATATTTTTAAATTTTTATAGTTAATTATTTTAAAAAATTGAAATTTGACTTTTTTTTAATCTTTTAATCACAGAAATATTTATTGTAGGGGAAAGTAGGGTAAAACCGGGTACCTAAGGTTTGAAGGCTCCCAAAACTCAGTTTTTAACATAGAGGAACAAAATTTGGCAAAAGTATGCTCTACTTATCTGTTAATGGAACCGCAGTCTTGAAAACATTTCAGTTTTTTTTTCTGAATTTTTACAAATTTTTTTGTAAAAAAAGTCATTTTGCCCGGTTTTGCCCCACTAGTGGGGTAAAACCGGGTAGATATGTTATTGCTATGGGAAAATAAAAAATTTAAAAGTTTCCACAAAATTCAAGTTTTATTTAGCAACATGTGTTAACTGCTGTCATAAAATATCATAATTAGTATAACAGGACACATTAATGAGCTGTAAGTTAGTTTAACTGTCTTTAGACTTAATTTTTTGCTGTTGCCTTTTCTTTGATTCATTTTTCTTTCCATCAGGTTTTTTTTTTTTTGTGTCCACCTTTGGTCTTCTTTTTATCATTTTTCTTTTTCTTCGCTTCTAGTGTAGATTGA